>WNYA01000228.1:147308-207565 GCA_019512145.1 Engystomops pustulosus | reverse complement strand
TGAGGAATATAATACGATAATAAGTGCCCCCATGTACAAGAAGTATAAATACTATAATATGCTCCCTTAATGTACAAGGATATAACATATTATAATGCTCCCTATGTTTACAGGAATATAAACTACTATAACACTGCTCCCTATGTACAGGAAACTACAATTCCTATTAAAACTACTATAATACTGCCCCTATGTACAGGAAATAACTATATAATTATGCCCACTATGTACAAGACTAGAAAAACTACTATAATATGCCTCCCTATGTACAGAATATAAACTAATATATACTTGCCCCTACTGTACAAGAAGATATAACTATCTATATACTACGCCCCCTATGTAAGAATATAACTACTATAATACTGCCCTCTATGTACAAGAATCTAAACTACTATAACTGTCCCTATCAGAATATAACTACTATAAGACTGGCCCACTATGTAAAAGAAATATAACACTATAATACTGCCCCTACGTGTAAAGAATATAACTACTATAATACTGCCCCCTACGTAACAAGAATAGGAACTACTATAATACTGCCCCTATGTACAAGAATATAACTACTATAATACTGCCCCCTATATACAAGACTATAACTACTATAAACTGCCCCCTATGTACAAGAAATATAACTACTATAATACTGCCCCTTATGTACAGGAATATAAACTACTATAAACTGCCCCCATGTACAAGAATATATACTATAAAACACTGCCCCTATGTAAGAATAATAACTGCTATAATATGTCCCTTATGTACAGGAATATAACTACAAATACTGCCCCTATGTACAGGGAATATAACTACTATAATTACTAGCCTATTATGCTACAAGAATAAACTACTATAATACTGCCTCCTACGTACAAGAATATAACTATACTATAATTACTGACCCCTATGTACAAGAATATAACTACATAATAATGTCCCTATGTACAGGAATGTAATACATATAATACTGCCCTCTATGTACAGAATATAATACTATATACTGCCCCCTTGTACAGGAATATAACTACTATAATCCGGAACAGAGAAAATAGTAGGACTCCATCAAAAAAAGGTAGGTAGGATATTCCAAGTAGCTTAAAAAAATATATCAAAAAGCATTTATAGTTCCACATTAAAAAAATATAGTGCACGAAGAATGAACATGGATACAAAAAGACATACAAAAACTGGACAGTAAGAAGATAACACATAATACTGCCACTATGACAGGTTATAACTACTATAATACTCGCCCATGTAGGAAATAACTATATAAATATGCCCTATGTAAAGAATATAATACTGATTACTGCCCCTATGTACAGGAATAAAAAACTAATATAATACTGCCTATGTACAAGAATCTAACTCCCTATATACGCCCCCTAGTACAAGATATAACTACAAATTATGCCCCTATGTACAGAATAACTACTATAATACTCTGCCCCCCATGTACAGGAATATAATAATTAATGACTGCCCCCTATGTAAGGGATTATATCACTTACTACTAATTACTGCCCCTATGTACAGGACATATAAACTACTATAATACTGCTCCCACTATGTACAAGAAATACTACTAACTATGCCCTATGTAAAGATATAACTACTATAATTACTGCCCCTATCACAGGAATAAACTACTTATACTGCCCCCTATTAAGGAATTATAACTACTATATATTGCCCCCTATGTACAAAAAATATAACTACTATAATACTGCCCCTATGTACAGGATATAAATACTATAATACTGCCCCCTATGTACAGGACTATAAACACTAGTATCATACTGCCCCCTATGTACAAGAATATAACTACTATAATCACTGCCTCCCTATGTACAGAGAATAAACTACTATAATACTGCCCACAGTAAAGAATATAACTACTATAATACTGCCCCCTATGTACAGGAATAACTTAACTATAATACTGCCCCTATGTACAAGAATAAACTACTATAATACTGCCCCTATGTACAGAGAATATAACCATAATACGCCACCTACGTACAAGATATAAACTATAACTATGCCCCTCATGTACAAGAAATAACTACTATAATACGCCCACCCTATGAACAAGAATATAACTACTATAATACTGCCCCTATGTACAAGAATATAACTACTATAATACTGCCCCTATGTACAAGAATTATAACTACTATAATACTGCCCCTATGTACAGGAATAATAACTACTATAATATGCCCCCTATGTACAAGAATTATAACTACTATAATACTGCCCCTATGTACAAGGAAATAACACTACATTACCTCACCCCTAGTACAGAATTACTTATATGCCCCCATCCCCCCCGCTACTGTCTATAACCTATATTTCAAGCCCGCGCCCCATCACTCCCGGCACTTTACAATCTATAATATCCCCCTATGTAATAACTACTATAATATGCCTCCCTATGTAAGGAATATACTACTATAATAATGCTCCCTATGTACAGGATATTAACTTAACTATAATACTGCCCCTAATGTACAGGAAATAAACACTATAATACTGCCCACTATTACAAGACAGAACTACTATTAATACTGCTCCCCTATGTACAAGAATTTATAACTACTATAATATGTCCCCTACGTACAAGAATATAACTACTATAATAATACTGCCCCCTATGTACAAGAATATAACTACTATAATACTGCCCTCTATGTACAAGAAATAACTACTATAATACGTCCCTATGTATCTTAGGAATGAACTACTATAATACTGCCCCCTATGTACAGGTATATAACTATATAATACTGCCCACTGTACAGGAAATGTAACTACTATAATACTGCCCCCTATGTACAGGAATGTAACTCCATAATACTGCCCCCAAATATGATACAGAATATAACTACTTATAATACTGCACCTCTATGTACAAGAATAAACTACTATAATACTGCCTCCTATGTACAGGAATATAACTACTAATACTCCCCTAGTACAGGAATATAACTACTATAATAATGCCCTCTATGTACAGGGATTATAACTACTATTATACTGCCCCTATGTACAGGAATATAAACTACTATAATACTGCCCCCTATGTAACAAGAATATAATACTATAATACTGCCCTCTATGTACAGGAATATAACTACTATAATACTGCCCCTATGTACAGGAATATAATAACTACTATAATACTGCCCCCTATGTACAGGAATATAACTACTATAATACTGCCCCCTATGTACAAGAATATAACTATTATAATCGCCCTATGTACAGGAATATAACTACTATAATACTGCCCCTATGTACAGGAATATAACTTACTATAATAATGCCTCCTATGTACAGGAAGTATAACTACTATAATACTGCCCCCTATGTTAACAGGAATATAACTACTATAATACTGCCCCCTATGTACAGGAATATTAACTATATAATAATGCCCCCTATGTACAGGAATATAATACTGCTAATACTGCCCCCTATGTACAAGATATAAACTACTATAATACTGGCCCTATATACAAGAATATACCTACTATAATATGCCCCCTATGTACAGGAATATAACTCTATTATACGCCAACCTATGTAAGGAATTATAAACTCTATAATACTGACCCCCTATGTACAGGAATTATAACTACTATAATCCTGCCACTATGTACAGGAATATAATACTATAATACTGCCAATATGTACAGGAATATAAACGTACTATAATACTGCCCCCTATGTACAGAATATAACTACTATAATACTGCCCCCTATGTAAGGAATATAACTACTATAATACTGCCCCCCTATGTACAGGAATATAAACTTTACTATAATACGGCCCCCATGTACAGGAATATAACTACTATAATACTGCCCCTATGTACAGGAGTATACTACTATAATACTGCCCCTATGTACAGAAGTATAACTACTATATACTGCCCCTATGTACAGGAAAATAAACTAACTATAAATACTGCCATCCCATGTACAGGAATATAACTACTATAATACTGCCCCCTTTGTACAGGATATAACTACTATAATACTGCCCCCCTATGTACAAGAATATCAATACTTAATACTGCCCCCTATGTACAGAGAATATAAACTACTAATATGCCCCCTATGTACAGGAATATAACTACTATAATACTGCCCCCTATGTACAGGAGTATAATACTATAATACTGCCCCCTATGTACAAGAATAAACTCATAATACTGCCCCCTATGTACAGGAATATAACTACTGGAATACTGCCCTATGTACAGGAATATAACTACTATAATACTGCCCCTATGTTCAGGAATATAACTTACTTATATTACAGCCCCTATGTACAGAGAATATAAACTAGTATAAATACTGCCCTATGTACACAGGAATATAACTACTATAATACTGCCCCTATGTACAGGAATATAACTAGTATAACTTTTCTTACATATAATATAACAATATCTATGACATTTGCTTGTCTTATTCATTCTGTGTTGCAGTCTGTCCCGTCCCCGGGGTGTTACAATCCTTAGTTGTTTTGGATGTTGGTGACTGAGCTTTTAGTTTTGTCACTTAGATTAGTTATTTATATTAATTAGTCCCCTGTTGCAGCAGAGATATAATTGTATCACTAACCCTGTGATGGTTCTGTACTGGGACCCCACGTCCCCGGCCAATTGTGTGTAGATGACGGCGCAACTTCATAATGAGGAAAGATAATTGCACCAGGGATTGTCCTGATGTCCGCGGAGTATTAGGCTCTGATCTCTCCGTGTTAGCAGCTCTCAGATTGTAAACACAACTGACTTTAAAGTATTTTCTATGTTAAGTTCAATAGATCCTGTAATGTGAAGTACAATGACCAGTGCCTTGTGGACGCAGTGTATGACCCAACACGACTCTCCAGTACAATGTCATAACTCCCACAGACTAGTCAAAGATCAACTGCAACAGAGAGTTACCCACATGAAAGATTCGGATTACATTGTAACACATTGTAACTTCTCTGATTAGAGTAGAAATACTAATATATAACTTTTATTCTTATTTTCATTAAATAAACATGTATATTACTGCATAAAAGGTATTTCTTCTAGTCTATTATGTTTGGCGTTATTTCAGGTTGTCTGTTAGACCACAAATAGTCAACGTATGTTTCTGTCTCTCTCATTTTTCCTTATTTTTTCACATCACAGAGTGCAGATATTCTCATACAAGATCCTACCCTATTCCGCTATGTGGGAGGTTCTGGTTTATCTATTATCCAATCCCGGTAGGGCAGGTAATGGCATCCTCTCCAAGCCAATCATCATCATGATCGGAAGACTGAACATCAATGGGATTTATTATCATTACCAGGGAAAGCATAACAACCACTTAATGAAAACACAACTTACAGATACTCACCCCCGCTCCTCTTCAGTCCGATCCCGGCGCTGGTGTTCTGTAATGTTGACATGCGGGGATCACCTAGAAAAAAGACATATAATTAGCAGCACG
Source organism: Engystomops pustulosus (assembly GCA_019512145.1). Classification (NCBI taxonomy): domain Eukaryota; kingdom Metazoa; phylum Chordata; class Amphibia; order Anura; family Leptodactylidae; genus Engystomops; species Engystomops pustulosus. The sequence continues at coordinate 202,063 of WNYA01000228.1, read as the reverse complement.
AAGCGCGGAGACCAGATGTCCTGGCGCTCCGGGCTGCTAAGTATGCACACCCTCTCCACCATAAATTCACACCTCTTGGGGAGAGGGAGGTGCCGGGGGTGTTCATAATTAGCAGCCCGGAGCCCCGGACATCTTGTCCCTGCTGCTAATTATATGTCATTTTTCTAGGTGATCCCGACGTGTCAAGATTAAAGAAGATCAGTGCCAGGATCGGAATAAAGGGGAGTTGTGGGTGGTGGGTGAGTATCTGTATTTTGTTTTCTTTCCTAATCAAAGTGATTGTTACAGTCCTGGGGCTGCATCGATCGTCTGACAATTGTATTCCCAAGAATATTATTGAATGCGGTTACATGGTTCACCATAGGACGTCGTTGGAATGAATCATTCACATGTAGATATGATCACTTCATATTACAGACAGATTTCTATGTATTCCCTAGTGTTATTCACCCAAAATTACAGAAATACGCGCAGTAAATAAAGGCATTCAGTCCACGCATTTATGTTTTTTGGCGCAGGGTGGCGCTGGAAGCCTTCTATATTTTTCAGTGGGATGTAACTTTGTGGTGCACGGGAATAATGAATTGGCGCACGGACTGAAAGGTTTAGAACTCCCTACACTATTTATGCACAACAAAAAGCACCAAAAAATTTGTAAGAAAAATAAAAGCTGGCAGGTTCACAAGCAGCGACAAAATTTGACGCCCAAAAATAGTCAAGAGTGTCGGATTTCACCAATATTATGGCGCTGACACATGGAGACTCAAGAGGCGCAGAGAGGGAGAAATGGAGACTCAAGAGGCGCAGAGAGGGAGAAAAAAAATACTGCCATAATAAATGCGCCCCATTGTGTCTGGGCAGAAGGTTCACTGAGATCCTGTCCTTAAGAGAAGGTTATTCCAATCCCCTCCGAGTAATGGGGGTATGACCAAGCCAATACCCTAAAATTTTTTGTATTGCCGGTTACAATCTCTGGTTAAATAGAAATATTTTTGAGTTTATTTTTTTTTTATTTATCAAAGGTTCTTATATTTTGGAAATTTTATTAAACTTTCTATTAGACCTTTACCTTCAGGGATCTTAAACAGATACAGACTGTCACAGGTGTTCCTGCGACCCACATCCCGGGTCATGGTGCACCCATATCCCTCTTTGTGGTGCCCACACCCCCCGGGTTCATTTACCTCTCCATGCTCCTGCTTCCGTCCCAGTTTCCCAGCGCACACGTCCTCCGTAGATTTAAAGGGTCAGCACACTGCTGATTGGCGCTGGCCGTTCCCTGGATTAGAATCAAAGCTGGCCTCGCCCAGCATTCCCCGCCAGATGTTCATGCTATACACCTAAGAGAAAGCTTCTTCCCTTGCCGTAAATCTTTGTACTGATCTCCCGTTGTGACCCCAGACCTGTTCCCGTTTACGCTCCTCCTCCGCCAGCCCTGACCTTCTGCTCTGCCTCTGACCCTGAACCTTTGCCGCCTGTCTTGACCTCCTGCCTGTCCCCGACCATGAACTTTCCTCCCGACTCCACCGTGGACAAAGTCGCACCTGTGGAATGACCTGGTTGTACCCTGCCGCATCAAATCCAACCTGTTTTGCAACGGGTTCTGGTGAAGACCGGTAGACACTTAGACTCTGGTTCCAGGAGTCGGCTTACGTCATCGTCCATGGTGGTCCAGTTGGTTCACTACCCCTGAAGCCTGACACAGACAAATGATTGAAAAGGAGAGATTGGACTTTTTAGATGTTTTTATACATTGTTACTATGTTATGTCTTACACAGACACACAAGGCACAAATGATTTATAACCTGACTCAAATTTCCATTCAGCCCAGTGTAAACCGCCATTGAACCGGCATGAGCTTAAAGGGATAAAGTAACCAGCACTAAGTAACTATACCTTTAGAAACTGCTATTATGCAGCAGTAGAACTATCCCTATATTGTTCCTCCTAATGCCTATAAAGTTCCACCGTCCACTTGTAAAGTTCATTCACTATCTACACACATTCATTTTCTTTTAGCTCAGCATCGCCTCCAGCTTCCTCATTGACAAGGGGTATGATTGCTCTACAGCCAGGTCATCTCAGCTCTGTGACATCATTCAACCCTCCCTCAGGAATGAGAGAGACCCTGAGAAATCGGCTCCCCAATTACCCCTCCCTCAGGGATTCTCTTTAGCGAGCCAAGATCTCTCTCATTCGTGAGGGACCTTGTAGATTGACCGGAATATGCCATAGAAACGAAAATGATCGGACTGATTGGAGTCATTTTCATAGAGGATGAGTCTACTTTATGAATGGTGCTTGAAACTGTACAGTTATGGGGAGGAACAATATAGGGATATTTGTACTTCTGTAAAATAGCTGTTTTCAATGATAAGTTTAGTTAGTGTGGATTTGTTTAACTGACAGGTCCCCTTTAACTACTGAGAGGTATGGAAGGAATGACATCCCAAAGTTTTCTCCATTTTCAAAGGAGTTGGCGTAGATTCAACACTTGGGCATACCAGTAGGTGCACAGGAATAAAGAGGTACCACGCCTTGGCCTGATAGCCTTCATATAACGTGCTCCATAAGGGGCATAAGTTCTCACTTAAAGAGGACCTGTCACCCTAGAAAAACCCTCTAGGAGCTCCTAGCGCTACCCCATTATTAGCAGTTCCCTCCTCCCATACAGACCTCTCCCCGGGGGTCCCGTCCTCTCATAAAGACCTCTCCCCAGGGGTCCCGTCCTCTCATAAAGACCTCTCCGGGAGTTCTCTAGTCATTATGCAGACCTCTCCGGGGGTCCCCTTCACTCTCAGTACAACCTCGCCGGGGTCCCAGCTCCTCTCATAACAGACCTCTTCCGTACGGGGTCTCCCTCCCTTCTACAGACCTCGTCCCCGGGGGTCTCCTCTATACAGACTTTCTCACGGAGGGGTACCCCTTCTATACCGCCTCTCCACGGGGGTTCTCTTCTATAAGATATCCCCGGGGGTCCCTCTCTCATCCGCCGACCGCCACGGGGGTTCTTTATTATTATACAGACCTTCACGAGGGGGTCCCCTTTCCTACGTACCTTCCCCGGGGGTTTCCTCTTAATACGAGCTTTCCAGAGGGTTTAATACTTCATATCTGACCTCGCCGGGGGCCAGACGGATCTGGTAAGACCTACAGGGGGGTTCCTATTCATAAGGACTTCACGGGGGTCTCTATTCAAGAATCTCGTGGTGCGGTCCCACATCTATTCAGACTCACGACCTCTCCCCGGGGGTCCCGTCCTCTCATAAAGACCTCTCCCCGGGGTCCCGTCCTCTCATAAAGACCTCTCCCCGGGGGTCCCCACCTCTCATATAGACCTCTCCCCGGGGGTCCCCTCCTCTCATACAGACCTCTCCCTGAGGGGTTACTACCTCTCATACAGACCTCTCCCCGGGGGTCTCCTCCTCTCATAATACAGACCTCTCCCCGGGGGTCTCCTCCTCTCATACAGACCTCCACGGGGGTCTCCTTCTCTCATACAGACCTCTCCCCGGGGGTCTCCTCCTCTCATACAGACCTCTCCACGGGGGTCTCCTCCTCTCATACAGACCTCTCCCTGAGGGGTTACTACCTCTCATACAGACCTCTCCCCGGGGGTCCCGTCCTCTCATACAGACCTCCACGGGGGTCTCCTTCTCTCATACAGACCTCTCCCCGGGGGTCTCCTCCTCTCATACAGACCCAGCGCCACCTGGTGGACGGCGGAGGAACTACCTTCATAAATCCCGGCCGGACCCGAATCCAGAGCAGAGAACGCGCCGCTGGATCGCAAATGGACCGGGTAAGTAAATTTGCCCCTTTGTGTTGTCCCATTTCAGCCAGTTTTACCATTTTTTTTTTACTTGTTTTGTATTTCTTCTATGAATAAAGAAAATTAAAAATGATGCATTTTTGAAAAATTTGCCATTTTTAAAATTTGAAATCCTCTCATTTTCAGGCAGATCGATTTACCACCTCAGTAAGTTGCTAAATAACATTTTCCACTTGTCGGCTTTACATTTTAAGAATTCTTGAAATTTCGGGATATTTCAATTTGATGTCACGTGGCTACAAATCAAACTCCAGTTTTCTGTATTTTAAAAGAGATTTCAGAATGGACTTTTTTGTGTTTGTTTGTAAAACGGCTTTTAGGAAGATTGTTAACCCCTTGAGATCTTCATCATTAAATCAAATTGGAGGTGAAATTTAGAATGGTTTCGATTTTGACGGTTATAGTTTCATTTAGCTCTAAAATTTACACGTTCACAAAAAATAAAAATATAAAACCCATCTTAAAATCTCTTATGCAATTTCTGGAGACCCCCTGCATGTTGCCGTAACTTGTTTCAGGGGCGCACAACAAGACGCAGAAGGGAAGGAGCGCCCTGCATTAGCCTTAGGATTTAGTGGGTTTTAGCTGGTTCATTCTTTTTTGAGCTATAACATGCTTTTCCATTAATGTTTCCTGGTGAGGGGTTATTAAGTGCACCAACGTTACAGAAAGCGCGCCATCGTCCGCGGCAATTGGGCCCCAACTATTGGTCTGTGTAATATGCATAGCTGCAGCATAATAGTGTAATCTGTGGGGGTAGAGAGAGTGTGTTGTCACCTACAGAGTGTGTGATAGTGACTTGTGTCATTTGTGTTGTGTTCTGATTTACCCCATTGTTGCTCACAGAGCTCATTATTTACAGGGACCCCCCCTGCACCATTATCCCACCCAGGCCTGGGGAGTGCAGTTATACTTTGTTGCCACTAGCAGTACATTTTAGTAGAAAATCTGCATCTGTAAATACTTTATTCCTGTTTATGCTTTTCCCTGTTTGCAGTCATTGCACTTGGCTCATCCCTAATTCCTTCCCTCACAATAAACCTGCCAAGTAGTGTTACCCTTACCTATTGTGAGTGTGTGTTAAGCTTAGGCAGGGGTTTCCCGAGTCACCCCCTGGCAGAAGAGGAAAGCCTCCTGCTTACCTACAGAGCCTCAGGCAAGATTCGGGTGGAGGCACTGCGCCGTAGTGATTTTTGAAGACACCAGACACCTTTCCTGCAGAGGTAGGCCTGAAGGGGTGTTACATAAAAATAGAACACCCATCTTCAAATCTTTTATGCAATTTCTCCTGAGTATGGAGACCCCGCGCATGTGGCCGTAACTTGTTGCAGGGGCGCACAACAAGACGGAGAAGGGAAGTAGGACCAATTTGACATGCTTGTGCAGCGCTGCGTAATCTGTGTGCGCTATATAAATAAAGAATTATTATTATTATTATTAAGTAGAGACTTGCATTAGCATAGGATCTAGTGGTTTGTAGTTGGCTCATTCTCACTTTTTTGAGCTATACAATGGGGCACATTTACTTACCCGGTCCAGTCGCGATCCAGCGGCGGGTCCTCCGGCGCTGATTCGGGTTCTGCTGGGATTCACTAAGGTCCGTGCGCCGATATTCACCAGGTGTCGCTGCTGCGCCGAGGTCCGCTGGAGTTCACCTGCTTTTTTCTGGTGTATGTGAGTGCTTGATCTTGCGACACAAATGGCTTTTTAAATTCCGCAGTTTTTCCGAATCCTTCGGGTTGTCCGGATGCCACGCCCCCCGATTTCTGTCGTGTGAAAGTCGGCGCGATTGCGCCAAAAATCGATCGCGTGCGCCACAATCCCGTGAAATTCAGCGCAAAGTGGAAATATTCAGGAAAAACCCGACGGATTTGCGGCTGCGGACCCTTAGTAAATGTGCCCCAATGTGTTTTGCCATTAATGTTGCCAGGTGAGGGTTTGTTATTTGTGGGATGAGATGCATTTTTAAGTGGTACTATTTTGGGGAGGCTATGCCCTATTGCTCAAAATGTATGCCTTTTTTTTGGGGGGAGAGGGTTGTTGGAAAAACATCAATGCTTTAATTGACTTTTGACTTTTTTTTTTATGTTCACCATAGACCCTAAGTAATATGTTGAATGTATTCAACAGGTCAGTACGATTACTGCAATACCAAAGTTCTGTATTTTTCCTTACTTTTTACTAATTTTGTACAATTAATGTACATTTTGGAAAAAAAAATCTATAATTTTTGCATCACCATTTTTCAAGTAGCATAACTCTCTTGATTTCTGGTCTATATAGCTGGATGTGGTCTTGTTTTTTGTAGGACACGTTGTGCTTTACAACAGTACCATGTTTGTATTGATTGTTTTTGATCACTTTTTGCATTTTTTGTTGGCCAAAATAGGTTAAATCATAATTTTTGGTGTTTTTTTTTTACCGTATTTTTCAGACTATAAGGTGCACCGGAGTATAAGGCGTACCATCAATAAATGCCTGCTAAAATGTCTAGGTTCATATATAAGGCGCACCGGATTATAAGGATGAATGACCAGCAGGTGGCAGACTTGTGCACAGTTCAAGGCAGCTGTTGTCTGTAAGTAAGATTTGTATATAAGGCGCACTGGACTATAAGGCGCACCTTTGATTTCTGAGAAAATCAAAGGATTTTTTGTTCGCCTTATAGTCTGAAAAATACGGTAATTGTTTTACAGGTTATGACGGATATGGCGATACACATGTGGGGTTTATATGCTGGTTTTAATTTTTTTTTAAGGTATATGTAAGTGTAATATGTAATGGGGCTTTGGGGGCTTTTGATTCATTTATCAGTTTATTTTTATATCCATTTTTTTTTTCACTTTTTTCTTCACTTTTTTACTTGCCCCACTGTGAGACATTAACAAGCAATGCTGTGGGGGGAGCTCACTCCAACATCGGGTCAGTGGCTAAACACTAATAGCTCGGTACTTTAAATAACATTTCTAATCCTTCTGAATGATTAATGCCTGTAGAGTGAGCAGAACGGGAATATTCAAACTTGGAGAAGCTTTGCTCTCACCTAGAGACTCTTCTCCCAAGAACCCTAGGTACGTGTGTTTCCTGGACACTGTGGATGGACTGGACAAGTCTGAAGAAACGGTTCTGGCTGGCACAATAGAGGCAGAGGTTCTCCTGTCTCCGTCTGGTACGCTTTTGAGTAGTCAGATTTATCCACCTGCATTGGTTCCTCTGCAGCTGAGATGGAAGATGGTTGACATGGTCTTTGGAAGACAGGAGCCAGGCGAGGCAGACGTCGGGTCCTGACATGTAGTTGTTCTAGACACTGCTTCTCAGAACTCTCAGCAAACCGGATTTCAATCTCAGTGGCCTCGGTGGACAGTGGGGCTTATTTACCAAGTGTCCGTGGAGTGCATTTTCGTCGGGTTTCCTGACGATTGATGTTTTGCGACGCAATTTTACAGGGGATTTTGCCACACGCAATCGGATTTTGGTGCTTCGGCGCCAGCTTGCACTCAACACAAATCGGGGGGCTAGGCCGTCAGACAACGCGCAATATTTAACATTTAGAATTGTGTTGCAAGACACGCACTTATAACCATCGGGAAGAAGAAGGTGAACTGTGGCGGACCTCAGCAGGGAAGCGACGGATGCAGGAACTCGGGCGTGCGATCTTCATGAATTGCGCCTGACTTCATCCTCATCGGACCGTCCGAATCGGGGATCGCAACAGGACCAGGTAAGTAAATTTGCCCCATTGCGTATTTAATCTCTCCTGAAAGTCCCTTTTTAAATGTTCGACCAAGGTGGCTGTATTGCAGGCTAGCTCAGTAGCCATGGTATGGAACTGAACGGCATAGTCACCGATATAGTCACTTGACACAAGTTCAGCTGTGCTGTCTCAGCAGAAGACACCTGGGAAGGTTCCCCAAAGACAGACCGGAACTCAGTGAGGAACGCGGTGAGAGTTCCTGTCCCAGACTGAAGTAGCCCACGCCACGGCTTTCCCAGAAAGAAAGCTGATCATGAAAGCCACTTTAGCCCATTCTGTGGCGAACTGTGAAGGCATCAATTCAATATGCAAGGAGCATTGGGTAATGAAGCCCCTGGATAACTTGACCCCTCTGTCTTACTTGGTGGGCATGGAAAGATACAGCCTAGGTTCAGCAGTAGACAACGCAGCTGTAGTAATGGGAGATAACGCAGGTACTGGACGCTGGTGCTGGGTAGACAAAAACTGCTTCAATATGACGGTGACTTGTCCAAGTTGCTGACCTTGAACAGAAATCTGTTGAGACTTTTGAGCAACAATGGTGGTAAGATTGCACAATGGAAGGGGACAAAGGAAAGGGCCGAGATTTAAACAGGAAGGGCAGGCTGGCAGAGACAATTATTGGCATTGGAGCGAGGAGATCATTGGTGAATATCGGGAAGATAAGAGAGACTGCGGGGGTCCCGGAGAGAGCGGAGGGGCACGGGTGTGCCTGCCACCTGGACAAGGGTCACAAGAGTACTCGTGACACTTTGTTTACAGGCTCCACATAAAGTGGCTTTAGCACCAGACGTGACAAGAAATAAGGTATCAATGGTTGGCAAAAAATTCCTGCACAATGTTCCCATACTAACCTAACTGCAGAAGGAAAGCCAAAATGCTCGAAATGCAAAAGATTTTTAATTTGTTCTATGAAGTAACGAGCTTAAACAGGAATCTCAGGCCTGGATCTGTGTAATGTCAGGGGTGAAGTAAAAGGCGTGTGCTGAATAGAAGTCCCTATCTACAGTAACGAATGGTGGTGCCGAGGTGGTGGAGCTGCTTTGCTTCCTCTATGACTGGAAAACTATAGTTGGTGGGGGGCAAGATGGATTTAATCAAGTTTCTAAAAATCCTGTTAGAAAGGGCCAAAGCGTGGCCGTCATTGGACTATCCAACAGAATAATGATCCCAAGCATTAATCGGATTCCACTAAGACTTGGCTTCAGAAGGAGTTCTGGAAGATTTGGGAGAGGCCATCAGAACTCATCTTCAATACCTGGAATCCTCCACAGATAACAATAAGATTTTTTGGGTCTTCATCATTAAAGTGTAAGTCTTACTCAAACTTACTTACTCAAAAAAATTAGATCAACACTAGTTGAATTTGATAGAACATAGCTCGAACCTACTCTGAAATGCAGCTATTCATTGGGCGAGACAACTCTAAGCACCAAGACGGGAAGACCCAAGAACACATTACTGATTGTAGTTGATATATATATATATATATATATATATATACACGTTCACCATAGACCCTAAGTAATATGTTGAATGTATTCAACAGGTCAGTACGATTACTGCAATACCAAAGTTCTGTATTTTTCCTTACTTTTTACTAATTTTGTACAATTAATGTACATTTTGGAAAAAAAAAATCTATAATTTTTGCATCACCATTTTCCAAGTAGCATAACTCTCTTAATTTCTGGTCTATATAGCTGGATGTGGTCTTGTTTTTTGTAGGACACATTGTGCTTTACAACAGTACCATGCTTGTATTGATATGTTTTTGATCACTTTTTGCATTTTTTGTTGGACAAAATAGGTTAAATCATAATTTTTGGTGGGTTTTTTACAGTATTTTTCAGACTATAAGGCGTACCATCAATAAATGCCTGCTAAAATGTCTAGGTTCATATATAAGGCGCACCGGATTATAAGCATGAATGACCAGCAGGTGGCAGACTTGTGCACAGTTCAAGGCAGCTGTTGTCTGTAAGTAAGGTTTGGCGCACTGGACTATAAGGCGCACCTTTGATTTTTGAGAAAATCAAAGGATTTTTTTGTGCCTTATAGTCCGAAACATACGGTTATTGTTTTACAGGTTATGACGGATTTGGCGATACACATGTGGGGTTTATATCCTGGTTTAATTTTTTTATTGTATATGTAAGTGTAATATGTAATGGGGCTTTGGGGGCTTTTGATTCATTTATTAGTTTATTTTTATATACATTTTTTTTTCACTTTTTTCTTCACTTTTTTACCTGCCCTACTGTGCGACATGAACAAGCAATGCTGTGGGCGGAGCTCACTCCAACATCGGCTCAGTGGCTAAACACTAATAGCTTGGTACTAGTACGGCGTGGAGAGCTAAGGGGGTCAATTTTTTTTTTATCATTTCATTGTTTTACTCTTTTTGTTGACAAAAAAAAATCAATCTGAACATCATGTAAAATGTGATCCATCATAAAGTAGAATGTCCTGGGAAGTTTTGGTAACAAAGTTATTTTTATAAAATGGTGGGCATTAAGGCTATTGGGGGATCCTTGAGTAATATCTACTAAGGCTATGTGATTATTGGCCATTGGTGGCTCCTTGACTATTGGCTGTGGTCTCTCAGTGCTTTAAATAACATGTCTATTCCTTCTGAATGATTAATGCCCTTAGAGTGAGCAGAACGGGAATATTCAAACGTGAAGAAGCTTTACTCTCACCTAGAGACTCTTCTCCCAAGAACCCTAGGTGTGTGTGTTTCCTGGACGCAGTGGATGGACTGGACAAGTCTGAAGAAACTGCTCCGGCTGGCACAATAGAGGCGGAGGTTCTCCTGTCTTTGTTTGGATCGCTCTTGAGTAGTCAGACGAGCTTTATCCACCTGCATTGGTTACTCCGCTGAGACGGAAGATGGCTGACATGGTCTTTGGAAGACAGGAGCCAGGTGGGGCAGACGTCGGGTCCTGACTTGTAGTTGTGCCAGACACTGCTTCTCAGCGCTCTCAGCAATCCGGATTTCAATCTCAGTGGCCTCAGTGGACAGTTTTCCGACAATTGATGTTTTGCGCCACAATTTAACAGGGGATTTTGCCACATGCAATCGGATTTTGGCGCATCGGGAGGCGTGGCCGTCAGACAAGCCAACAGATTCGAACAACGCGCAATATTTAACATTTAGAATTGTGTCGCAAGACACGCACTTACAACCACCGGGAAGAAGAAGGTGAACTCCGGCGGTGGAACTCGGGCGCATGCTGTTCATGAAACGCGCCGGACTTCATCCTCATCGGACCGTCCGAATCAGGGATCGCTTCAGGCCCAGGTAAGCAAATTTGCCCCATTGCGTCTTTAATCTCTCCTGAAAGTCTCTTTATAAATGTTCGACCAAGGTGGCTTTATTCCAGACTAGCTCAGTAGCCAGGGTATGGAACTGAACGGCATAGTCACCGATATAGTCACTTGACACAAGTTCAGTAGTGCTGTCTCAGCAGAAGACACCTGGGAAGGTTCCTCAAAGACAGACCGGAACTCCGTGAGGAACGCGGTGAGAGTTCCTGTCCCAGACTAAAGTAGCCCATGCCAGGGCTTTCCCAGACAGAAAGCTGATCATGAAAGCCACTTTAGCCCGTTGTGTGGCAAACTGTGAAGGGATCAGTTCAATATGCAAGGAACACTGGGTAATGAAGCCCCTGGATAACTTGGCCTCTCCATCATACTTGGTGGGCATGGAAAGATGCAGCCTGGGTTCAGCAGTAGACAATGCAGCTGTAGTAATGAGAGGTACCGCAGGTACTTGACGCTGGTGTTGGATAGACAACAACTGCTGCAAAATGACGGTGACTTGTCCAAGTTGCTGACCTTGAACAGAAATCTGTTGAGACTTTTGAGCCACAATGGTGGTAAGATTGCACAATGGAAGGGGACAGAGGAAAGGGCCGGGATTTAAACAGGAAGGGCAGGCTGGCAGAGACAATTATTGGCATTGGAGCGAGTAGATAATCGGTGGATCTCGGGAAGGCAGCGGACAAAGCGGGGGGCCACCTGGACAAGGGTCGCAGGAGCACCAGTGACACTTTGTTTACAGGCCCCACATAAAGTGGCTTTAGCACCTGACTTGACATAAAGAAAGATGATATGGTTGGCAACAAATTCCTGCACAATGTTCCCATACTAACCCAAATGCAGAAGGAAAGCCAAAATGCTCCAAATGCAAAAAAAAGTTTGATTTGTTCTTTGACGTAATGAGACTCCTGGATCTGTGTGATGTCAGGGGTGAAGTAAAAGGCATATGTTGAATAGAAGTCCCTGTCTACAGTAACGAATGGTGGTGCCGAGGTGGTGGAGCTGCTTTTCTTCTTCCAAAATCCCTGTTAGAAATTCTGTGACAGGGCCAAAGCGCGCCCGTCATTGGACTATCCAACAGGATAATGATCCCAAGCATTAATTGGATTCCACTAAGACTTGGCTTCAGAAGGAGTTCTGGAAGATTTTGGAGAGGCCATCAGAACTTATCTTCAATACCTGGAATCCTCCACAGATAACAATTAGATTTTTTGGGTCTTCATCATTACAGTGTGAGTCTTACTCAAACTTACTTACTCAAAAAATTAGATCAACACTAGTTGAATTTGATAGAACATGGCTCGAACCTACTCTGAAATGCAGCTATTCATTGTGTGAGACAACTCTAAGCACCAAGTCGGGAAGACCCAAGAACACATTACAGATTTGTAGTATATAGCTGTAGCTCACGGCGTTGCCTGGGATAGTAAATAACTGCTCTTAGCTATTACAAAATAGATTGGGTTAAGAAAAAATATTTTATATGTATATCTATCTCACAGACTATCTCTGTATCCCTATGTCTGACTGTTTCTGTTTCTAACCGTCTCTGTCTTCGACTATCTCTGACTTTCTTTGACTATCTCTGACTCCAATTTTCTCTGACTGTCTCTGACCGTTTCTGTCTCTGAGTATCTCAGTCTGTCTCTGACTCCAATTTTCTCTGAATGTCTCTGGACGTTTCTGTCTGTGAGTGTCTCTGTCTGTCTCTGACTATTTCTGTCTCCGAGTGTCTCTGACTGTCTCTGACTTTAATGACCTGTGGCAGAACAGCAACCAGTCACGTCTCAGCGTCTAACTGCCACAGCAGCAGACAATGGCTCCTGTATATAGTGGTTAATAAGTGGATTTTGGAAAGCAGGGGGCAAAAATTTCGGCCTGTGAGTCACAGAGAGAGGCCGTGCAAAATTTGGTGATTGTAAACGCAACGGTGCAGATTCCTTTAGCGGACACATACATATATACACATACACAAATACATACACTCAGCTTTATACATATTTATTGTTATATAGGCTTTTATGTTGCTTTGTGGCATCCTGAAATGTCCATGTTTAGTTTTAGAGACTTCGCATTGAAGTTCCATTGCAACTTTGAAGCCTATTTTAATCTGCTGGTATTGATACCCACCAACCTCTGTGGACACATACAGACTGGTTTTCTCTTCCTGGCTCCAGTGATTTGTCACAGATGCCTTTCTGAACCTCTCTTTTCAACTAAAGTGTGAGAAAGTCCATTGAAAAGAAAGGTTCAGCAAGGTATCAGTGACAAATCACTGGAGCCAGGAAGAGAAACTCAAACTGTCTGTGTCCAAGGGCCAAAATGGCTTCAGTGAAATATCAATGATGTGAAAAATAGGCAATTTGAGTCTTCCCTTAGGCTAAATTTACACGAATGTATGGCTGTAGCCCGGTAGGCATGCGTTGGCCGCTCTGGAGAGGAGGAGGGGTGACCTATGCTCTCTCCATTGAAAATAATGCCACACGGCTGTAAATACGGCCAAAGATCGAGCATGTTCTATTGTTTTGCGGCTACGGAACAGCCCAGTGAGCACACATTGTTCTCATCACTCCGAGATGTCATCGCAGTCTATGGGGGACATATGTTCAGCCGCACACTTGCGGCCATACATACAGTGTTAGACTGGCCCACCAGAGTGCCAGAGGATCCTCTGGTGGGCCCTGGTTCAACCCAATTTGAAGGCTGATAAAATGTATTTCCGGGGGGATGATGAATAGTGGACCCACAGATTAATTTCCTCTGGTGGGCCTAAGGATCCCCAGTCCGGTACTGCGTACATTCATCCCCCTCACGGTTGTGTAAATGTAGCCTTAGTCTGAGTAAGTCACTATATTAATTTTAATGCTCTGTTAAAAATGTTACGAGGTTTAATAAATTATATCCAGGGATCTACTTTGCTCATAGATTGTGGTTTGGACATTACGGTACAGACTCGTAATCTGCTCAGTGATCAGGTCCTAATACTCTGCTCTGAGTCCAGGATTATCCCTGAACACGTTATTTTTCTATCTTCTCCCCAGGTGGTCTGATTATGAGGCGACGCTGTCATATTCTCCCTATTGGCTGAGGACGTGGGGTCCCTGTACGGAACCATCACAGCGCAAGTGATACAATTACTGCTCCGCTGCAACTGGGGACTAATTAATGCGGCAATAAACTAGAAGCTCAGTCACTAACGGGAAATAGACCTGAGGATTAATGCACCTGCAGCCAATAAACAATGGCGCACAGAAGGAGCCGGGACAGGGGGGGGGGGTGAGAGACTGTAACAAGAGATGAAATGAATATCAAGTCTTCTGTCTGAAGGTGTAACCAAATACTGAGCACAGAAAATATATTCCAAACTGCTCAGAAATATCATTTGAACCAAAATAACAGCTGTGATATCTACTCCCGAGGACGGGATACGACTTTCCATAGTCGATGTGTCTCTGTTTCTCTAGCCACAGATTTAGTGTGTGATGTGACTACACTTTGCCTCCAGTATGAGGGTGACGTGACTTGGCATGATGCCAGGGAAACAGGAGGAAAAAATCTTAGACCTCCACTTCCTCCACTTGTCTGCTCGCCCCAATACCTACATCAGCAATCCCATTCCCTCACATCTAGTACAGCCCCTCTCCACTCATCCCTCATGTGGAGAGCACTCACATCTGATACAGTCCCTTTCCTCAGTGGTCACTATGTAGCCTAAGCATCCCTCCCACATGTCACTGGAGACCAACTTCAAAACTTAAATGCCCCTATCTCCTTAAAGAGGACCTGTCACCGCGGAAAACCCACAGAGCTAATGTGCCCCCCATAATCCTCCCCCCAGCCCCTTTCTCACTAGCCGTAGTAAATGGATTTAAAACGATCCGACCTCTTACCAAGTAAGAGGTCGGATCACGTATCCGGCGCGCTGGCAGTTGGCGTTATTGATTAGGGGGCGTGCCGACACACCCCCAGCACACCCCCGCCAACGGACACATTGTAGAAGAAGCTGGTAGCATCGCATGGCTGCTGGCTCTCATTGCCGGCCGGCCGCGCCGCACTGTCAGCGGCTGTGGCCGAGCCGGGCTTCTTTAAAAAGACACAGAGACTTCTTCTACAATGTGTCCGCTGGCGGGGGCGGATACACCGGATACACAATCCATTTTAAAACCTTTGTCCCTACTGAGTGGCTTTCGAGATTCAGGTCCCTTGCCACCTAAACTACCCACGGTAGCCCCTTTTACCCCTCACTCACTTACTTTGTGGCTTAGGCTGTACAGGTCTTTCTCTCTGGCGAATAGTCCCTCTAGAATTCTCCCGATACTAACGCCCAGGGGGTTTGAATTAGGGACTCATCCACGTTCCTTTAATTGGTGGAGAAAGAGGGGCTTGATGAAACTTCAACATTTCCTAGATGCTGATAAGGTGCAATGCCCACCTTTATTTAGAAACATGGCCTCCCCCAAGCTTATAGGTTTGAACTGGAGCAACTGCTTCATTTTACTAGCTGTGTCCTCAGACTCCCCTTCCAGATATGACCTACTTTAAGATTATTGAAAAAATAATGTCTAAAGATTAGAAATTGTAAAAAGATCAGAAATTGCCCTTCTTGACGCAATGGGATTCGGATTTGAATATTAACCTGTTGTTGCAAAGGTGGAGATATTGGGGCACATTTACTTACCCGTCCCGTTGACGCCGCTGATCCGGAATGTCGGACGAGGATTCGTAGCTGCTGCGATTCACTAAGATCGTGTGTCCAATTACCTGCATGTGTTGCTTTCCCCGCTGAGGTCCGCCGAAGTTCACCTTCTTTTTCCCGGTGCATGTGAGTGCTGATCTTGCAACACAATTTCATTTTTAAATTCTGTGGTTTGTCCGAATCAGTCAGGTTGTCTGACGGCCACGCCTCCCCGATTTGTGATGCATGAAAGCCAGCGCCGATGCTCCAAAATCCAATCACGTGCGCTAAAAACCCAGGGCAATTCAGGGCAAAACGAAAAAATTCGGGAAACCAGATGGAAATGCGTCCAACAGACCCTTAATAAATGTGCCCCATTGTTGCGAGACAGTTGTGAGGTGAAGCCACTAAGTGACGTTGGCTGAAACATCCATCAAGATTCTACATAGGTCCTACTTGGTTCCGGAATGTATCTATAAACTCTTCCCATCGATCTCACCCTTGTAAGGATGTGGTAAGTTGGGAATGATATCCCATATTTGGTGCCCGTGACTGAGGGTGACTGTATTCTGGAGCCATATGGCCCAATTGATTTGATGGTCCTGAAAGTGACTGTAAAATCTACCCCTAAGGTACTGCTTATAGTTGTAAACCACTATTCCAAACTCATAAGCTGTGTCAGTTTATCTGTATGGCAGACAGGATTCTTATTATCAGTCATTGGAAGTCATCGACCTTATCAGGTGAGTCTTGCAGATTTGGACGATATAAGACGACTAATTGGAGGCGTACTATAAAACACGACAGTCCTGAATAGGTCCAGCTGCCATCTCCCTCTACACTACCAGCGCCTTAGCTTAGTTAGTCTCAAGCAGAAATGGGACCCTTATCAAATTGCAGCTACGATCACTCTACACTCATAAGATGATCTGGATTGTTACTAGTCCGTCTGCCTCTTTTCTTCCCCTACCTTTCCTTTCCCTTTGTGGTCTTGTGTTGTCTTCTTTGTGGCTGTACAATGTCTACCCCTTATCCTATGTCTTGTCCTTGATTATATGTTTGGGCGGGTGAGATCGTGTTCTGGACAATTCCCTGTGTGGGAAACTATTGTGGCAAACTATGGTGCTGTCTCCTGACTTCCCTGCACGGGCTATTTTAAGGCAAATTTTGCTCGGTTTTCTTAATTTTTTTTCTTCCTCTTTTCCTAATATGTGCTATAGATCTTGCTATGTGTGACATCATTACTTGGTTTAATAGGCGGAATATTATTGGACTGCTTTGCCATATTGGGGGTCATTTACTAAGGGCCCGAATCGCTCTTTTTCGTCAGGTTTCCCAAAAATTACCGGTTTGCGCCGAATTGCCCCAGGTTTTTGGCCCACGCGATCAGATTGTGGTGCATCGGCGCCGGGATGCATGCGACGGAAATAAGGGGGCATGGGCGTCAGAAAATCTGACGGATTCGGTAAAAACTGCGGTATTTTTTAAAAAAATGTGTTGCACCCAGGATAGGACGCACCACTGGATCATGACAGGACCGGGTAAGTAAATGTTCCCCATTATGTCCTATGCTGGGGATTCTTTTGAGCGGTCCAGTACCCCTGTATTCTGTGTTTTTCATTCAATGAAATTCTTTGACATTAAACAGCACCAATCACGGGTTACTGGGATCCAAACAGGTTTTAAAGATTCATGTTCGGCCATCTTGGCTGAACCCAAACTTCAATGGGTCCACTGAACACTTATTCTGACCCCTTTTTTTGTTCTGACTATTAGTTGCCTCTTGATTCTTTACTGCATTGTCTTTTTGGTTTTGACTTGTATCTGTACGACTATTCTGAGTTGTTTTGTTTTATCCTGTTTGTGTCTGTGTTTGCACTTTGGAACAATAAGCCAGTTGTCAGCTTCTGCTTCCGGCAGGATAGGCAATTAGGTAGGGACATCTGGAAGAGGATCTAGCTTTAGTGCTCATTGTCCTTGTCTGTCCTACCTCCCCATCCCTGTCCACTGCTCTTCTATTTTAGTCTTTTATTCATTGTTTTGGGAGTTGTTTCTAGTCATATCAGGCTTGTAGATAATTTAGTAATGAAATGGTATGGAAATGTAATTATTTATTTACATTTTTCTCTATTTCACCTTTTTTTACATGCACAATGACTGGTATGTAGCCATCTGATGCCCTCTCCATTTTTATTATGTGAATTTAGATGGTGTCATCTGGTCTTCTCATCACCATCATTGTTACTTAAATTTTATAAAAATTACTGATGCGTTGTTCTAACTTAATTTTTGTTATTATATACACATTTGCATTTCCTTTCTCTAACCTGAACATGGTTTATGGTGCACTGCTAAAACCTACATCTTGACTTTTCTAGGTGAGTACCAGGGGCTAAACTAAGCTTAGAAGCAAATCCTGTACAAGTCGGGCAAGTACAGCAGGGCTTCCACATTCTGGGGATAACAAAGTCCCTCCCAGCCGGTAGATGTCCAGTTATCAGGTCCATTACTTATCCCTCTATGTTTCTTTATATGAGATTTGAAAGCTTAAATTTGGCAATTATACTAACACCCCTTTAGTGGAACCCTACGAAAAGTGTGAAGTCCAAGAATGGCTGAAGAGACCTCTCACAATTTTTTATGCCACTGTATATTAGAATTAAGACTAAAGAGATCTATTTTTTCAGAATCTTCAAATAAACAGCAAAATCTTTCAGTATAAACAACCAATTAAAATAAATCTCCTGAGACCTGATCACATTATACCGGGAGGTGCGGAGCAGAGGTTTGGGGATTCTCTGGCTTCTGCTCTGGAGAGAACTGAAGAGATATAAAGTGAAGAACATGTAAGAGTCAGGAGTAATTTAATATCTGAGCCGAGCTGCTCACCCAATGTATATTCTAAAAAGTCCTACTAATATTTCACCTACCCCAAATTTCTTTTTAATAATATTTCCGAGAAATGATGAAGAATCAAACATCCATCACCAGCGTTCTTCTCATGAGTCTATGTGATAACCAGGAGACCATCCATGTCCTCTTCATCTTCTTCCTCCTCATCTACCTGATGACTGTCTTCTCCAATTTCCTTATCATCCTTTTAGTTGTTACTTGTGCTCATCTTCATACACCCATGTATTTCTTTCTTGGTAACTTGGCTTTTTTGGACATGTCCTACTCATCAGTCACTGCACCAAGGATTCTCTTTGATCTGAGCACCCAACACTGGTCCATGTCCCTCTCAGAATGTAAAGCACAGATGTTCTTTTTGACCTACTTTGCCAGCTCAGAGGCTTACATGTTGTCCTCCATGTCTTATGATCGGTTTGTAGCCATTTGCCGCCCTCTCCACTATTCTCAGCTCATGTCTTGGAGCATGTGCACTCAGATGGTGACTTTGGTTTGGTCATTTGGTCTCCTCACAACCACCGTTTATATTTTATTTTTAAGAAGGTTTACATTCTGTGGCCCCAAGTTCATCCAGAACTTTTGTTGTGATATGCCTCATTTGCTCCAAATCACTTGTTCTGATACTTCCACCAACTTCCACTTTTTATTAACTGTAGGCAGTGTTCTTGGAAGTGCAGCATTCATTGGCACATTTTATCCTTATGTCAGAATTTTTAGGACAGTCCTCGGAATCCGCACCAGTGATGGGAAGAGTAAAGCTTTCTCCACCTGTACGTCTCATCTGACTGTGGTGCTCATATTTTATGCATCCGTTTCTTTTATCTACCTTGTTCCTGTCAGTTTCTTTCATGGAATCAGATGTTCACTGTGATCTACACCCTGATCACCCCCTTACTGAACCCCTTAATCTACGGCCTGAGGAGTAAAGACCTGAAGGCCGCACTGCAGAGAGCGTTACATATACACCGGCTGCATCCAGACACCGCTACAAGGAGATGAAGATGCCTCCAGCTCAGGGTCTATCATACATGGTCTGTGCTCAGGATAATCCTATAGTAGAATGTCTTACTTTTATAAATAAAACTAAACAGGACTGTTAGAGGATGACTATATACACTCACCGGCCACTTTATTAGGTACACCATGCTAGTAACGGGTTGGACCCCCTTTTGCCTTCAGAACTGCCTCAATTCTTCGTGGCATAGATACAACAAGGTGCTGGAAGCTCCTCAGAGATTTTGGTCCATATTGACATGATGGCATCACACAGTTGCCGCAGATTTGTCGGCTGCACATCCATGATGCGAATCTCCCGTTCCACCACATCCCAAAGATGCTCTATTGGATTGAGATCTGGTGACTGTGGAGGCCATTTGTGTCCAGTGAACTCATTGTCATATTCAAGATGATTCCAGCTTTATGACATGACGCATTATCCTGCTGAAAGTAGCCATCAGATGTTACAGGGTACATTGTGGTCATAAAGGGATGGACATGGTCAGCAACAATACTCATGTAGGCTATGGCGTTGCAACGATGCTCAATTGTTACCAAGGGGCCCAAAGAGTGCCAAGAAAATATTCCCCACCCCATGACACCACCACCACCAGCCTGAACCGTTGATACAAGGCAGGATGGATCCATGCTTTCATGTTGTTGACGCCAAATTCTGACCCAACCATCCGAATGTTGCAGCAGAAATCGAGACTAATCAGACCAGGCAACGTTTTTCCAATCTTCTACTGTCCAATTTCGATGAGCTTGTGCAAATTGTAGCCTCAGTTTCCTGTTCTTAGCTGAAAGGAGTGGCACCCGGTGTGGTCTTCTGCTGCTGTAGCCCATCTGCCTCAAAGTTGGACGTACTGTGCGTTCAGAGATGCTCTTCTGCCTACCTTGGTTGTAACGGGTGGTGATTTGAGTCACTGTTGCCTTTCTATCAGCTCGAACCAGTCTGCCCATTTTCCTCTGACCTCTGGCATCAACAAGGCATTTCCGCCCACAGAACTGCCGCTCACTGGATGTTTTTTCTTTTTCGTACCATTCTTTGTAAACCCTAGAGATGGTTGTGCGTGAAAATCCCAGTAGATCAGCAGTTTCTGAAATACTCAGACCAGCACTTCTGGCACCAACAACCATGTCACGTTCAAAGGCCACAAATCACCTTTCTTCCCCATACTGATGCTCGGTTTGAACTGCAGGAGATTGTCTTGACCATGTCTACATGCCTAAATGCACTGAGTTGCAGCCATGTGATTGGCTGTTTAGAAATTAAGTGTTAACGAGCAGTTGGACAGGTGTACCTAATAAAGTGGCCGGTGAGTGTACATCCATAACAATTGTCTACTGGGATGCAATGACTATTGGTTACTGGTGGCTCTGTGACTATTGGCTACAAGTGGCTTAATGACTATTGGCTACAAGGGGCTGTATGACTATTGGCTATTGGGGGTTTTAGGACTATTGGTTACTTGAAGCTTTAGAAATATAACTATTGGCTATTGGAGGTCATTCGACTTCAGAGGTTTGTTATTTCTAATGTGCAATTCATTATAAAAAATGTACTTTTGCGTTCACTTTAACTTTATAGTATAATTTTTTCGAATAGGATTCAAGCAACTTTTTACGTGCTGCCAGGGAAGAGATTGGTCTATACATGAAATGATATTATTGTCTGCATACAAAACTATCACATGATTCTTGTCAATACATTAAATCCTTGTACAAGTGGTTCCATAAATAAACTGAACAGAACGCGTGCCCCGGCACTCAAAGATTTAAAGGGCCAGTGCACCGCTGATTGACAATGGCACTTCCGGGTTTCCTTAAAGTCCAGCTGTTCCCATGATTCCCTAC
Source organism: Engystomops pustulosus (assembly GCA_019512145.1). Taxonomy (NCBI): domain Eukaryota; kingdom Metazoa; phylum Chordata; class Amphibia; order Anura; family Leptodactylidae; genus Engystomops; species Engystomops pustulosus. The sequence goes on along the minus strand of WNYA01000228.1, from coordinate 180,714 downwards.
CAGATCTTTGACCTTATGGTGAGAAGTGAAAGCTTCTTTGTGTTTCATGTGCCTGTTCCCATGTTCCCATTCCGTCCTTGTCCTGAACTCCTGTTGTTGACACCGGATCTGAACTTTGACCTTGCACCTCTGCCGCCTGCCCTGACTCTGTGCCTGAACCTTACTACGAGACTGCTCTGGTGAAGACCAGGTGCCACTTAGATTCCGGTCCCTGGTGTAGGCTAGTACCATCTCCCACAGTGGTCCAGAGGGTCCACTGACCCCAAATCCTGACAGTAAGATCCAGCCTTGGCCGCCGCCATGTCCGATACTGGCTGATCTTTCCAGCATTGTTGCCCAGCAGTCCCAACAGATTGTCTCTCAAGGAGAATTGCTTGGTCAAGTTGCCACCACTCTGCAACAGCTGCCTGCCTCTAAGCACCAGCATCTAGCTCCAGCGACTAATCCTGTGCCAGTTCCTTCCTTCTCCAGTCACTCTGGATAGGCTACTGGTGGCAAAGGCACGGCTCAGACACTCGATGTCCGATGGTGATCCTGAGTTGTACAGCGGCTCCATTACACAGTGCTCGCTGCACATAACGAATGCTACAAGGGGGCATTCATTGTCAGTCTGCTCTCTGGGAAGGCCCTGGACTGAGATACACCTCTATGGGACAAAAGTGATCCAGTCACAGCCCAGCCACCCATACCGCATTCCTGGCTGAATTCCGGTCCGTGTTCGAAGAACATGCATGAGCTTCCACACCTGATATGGCGCTGCTGAACGTCAGGGGAACTCGTCCATAGGAGAGTATGCTGTCCAGTTCCGTACCCTGGCGAACGAGCTCTCTTGGAGTGATGTGGCCCTATCTGCAACATTTAAAGAGGGACTTATTACTCAGGTCAAAGATGCACTGGCCGCCGTGACCTGCCGGCAACTCTGAGTGGTCTTATCACCCTGGCCACTCTAGCCTCCGGCTGCAAAGTCTGCGGAGGAGCCTAATCAAGTGGACAAGGTCCATCTCTCCACCAAGGAATGTTCCAGACGTTGTAAGGAGAACCTGTGTCTGTTCTGCGCCAGTTCATCTGGGCTTGTTCGGTCTGCCTCCAGCGTCCAGGAAACGCCAGCACCTAGGCTTCATGGGAGGAGCGCCCCTACGTGTGAATACAGCTTCTCAACGCCTGACAGTTTCTGTGCTCCTCAGTATCAGTAACCCCACTCCTGTGCAAGTTTCTGCTTTCTTGGACTGTGGCTCTGCGGGGAACTTTGTTTATGCCGCTCTAGTCTCCCGCTATCACATTCGCGTGGTTCCTCTCGAGAAGCCCCTTGCCATATCTTCAATCAGTGCACAAGTCTAATCCGGTCCGGTACCGCACTGAGCCTGCCTCTCTTCAAGTTTGAGCTCTCTACAAAGAATGACTGTTCTTCTATGTCCTGCCACGCTCCACTTCCACTCTTCTCCTGGGTCTTCCATGGCTGCAGCTTCACACCCCAGTCCTCAACTGGAAGACTAGGGAGGTCTTGCATTGGGGATCAAAATGCCACTCACACTGCATGGTGACACCTCTACCTGTCCTGACTTCTTTGTGTCTCCCAAGTCTCTGGATAGTCTGCCAGTATGCTACTGGGACTTTGCCGAAAGGCCGTATCTACCCTCTTTCTGTTCCTGAGTAGGCTGCCATGTCCAACTGCATCAAAGAGTGGTTTCATATGCAAGTTCTCCTCTGCTGCTGGGGCAGGGTTCTTTTTTGTCACTAGAAAGGACGGCTCTATGCGTCCCTGCATAGACTATCGCGGGCTGAACAAGGTCATGGTTAAAACCGCTACCCCCTACCATTGATTACAGAACTCTTTGATCGGCTGCACGGTTCCATTGTGTCCTCCAAGCTGGATCTTCGGGGTGCCTACAACCTCAACGGGATCCGCAAGGGTGACGATGTTTAACACCCGTGATGGTCACTTTGAATACCTAGTGATGCCATTTGGACTATGTAATGCTCCTGCTGTCTTCCAGGAATTCACATTTTAAGGGATCTGCTGTAAACATGTGTCGTGGTGTACTTTGACGACATCTTGGTCTTCCCTCCAGACCTTGAGACTTATCAGTCCCACGTACAGCAGGTTCTTGGTCATCTCCGGGTCAACCGTCTCCACACCGAGCTGGAGAAATGTTAGATTCATCAATGCAGCCTTCCGTTCCTTGGCTACATTATCTCTGATAGAGATCTCCAGATGAATCCAAATAAGCTGTCTGCAGTTCTACAGTGGCCACGCCCAGAAGGCCTACAAGCAATACAGAAGTTTCTGGGTTTTGTAACCTATTATCGGCAGTTTATACCACATTTTTTCACCCTGGTGTCTCCCATCGTAGCACTTATGTAGAAAGATGCGAATCCCCGCACCTGGCCCCCTGCAGCTGGAGAGGCGTTCTCAAGGTTGAAGTCCGCTTTTGCCTTGGCTCCTGTTCTCACTAGGCCTGACATTATGAAACCCTTTCATCTTAAGGTGGATGCCTCCTCCGTAAGGGCTGGAGCTGTGCTCACCCAGAAAGGTCCTAACTCTCACTTGTGGTTTCTTTTCTAGGACTTTTTCTCCCACAGAGAGAAATTATTCTATTGGGGACAGAGAACAGTTGGCCATCAAACTTGCTATGGAGGAGTGACAATATCTACTTGAGGGAGCTCTCTATCTTGTTTGTGTTTACAATGACCACAAGAACCTTCTGTACCTCCAGACAGACCAGTGCCTAAATCCCATGAAAGCCCGTTCGTCACTGTTCTTCTCACGCTTCAACCTGCTGATCCATTTCTGTCCTGCGGACAAGAATATCAAGGCTGATGCACTGTTCCATGCGGATGTCCTTGGACAGGAGCCAGTTCCTTGGCATATCATCTCTCCGGAACAACTTGTTGTAGCAGCTGTGGTGGATCTTCGGCAGTTACCTCATGGCAAGATGTATGACAAACCTGCACTCTGGAAGAGGATTCTGTCTTGGGGACATTCTTAACGACTGGCTGGGTGTCTAGGGGTGCAACACTCCGTGGTTCACATTTCCCGCTACTACTGGTGGCTAGGTCTGATCCAAGATGTTCGGGATTTTGTGGGATCCTGCTCCTCCTGTGCCTGCAACAAAGCCTCTCGTCTTAAACCGGTTGGACTGTTACTTCTGTTGCCAACACCCGTGGTCTCACGTGGCCATGGACTTTATTACGGATCTGCCTCTCTCCTCTGGCAATATTGTCATCTGGATGGTGGATGGTGAATCCCTCGTCCTCCTCTTCCGTTGTCTACTCTGTCCAATGTTCCGGCGGTAGAGGATCCGGTGCAGGACCTTAAATCAATTCGGGACCAGACCTGAACTCCTTCCATGTCTCCCTCCTGAAGCCTGTCATCTTGAACCACTTCTCTCAGCAATCTCTTCTTTCTGCACCCATGCCCCTCTCAGTTGCACAGCTCCCGTCCGGCCTAGCCTGCTCATGTGTCCCCGCCGGCACTCGAAGACTTAAAGGACCTGCGCACCAGTGATTGGTGCTGGCATTTCTGGATTTCTTTAAAGGCCGGCTGTTCCCATGATTCCCTGCTGGCTCTTTGAGCTTATGGTGAGAAGTGAAGGCTTCATTGTGTTTCCTGTGCCTGTTCCCATGTTCCTGTTCCTTCCTTGTCCTGATCTCCGGTTGCTGACTGCGGATCTGAACTTTGACCTTGCACCTCTGCCCCCTGCCCTGACTCTGTGCCTGAACCTTACTACGAGACTGCCCGCTGAATTTGTACTTCAACCTTGGCTTCCACCTTGGGCTAATCGCACCTGTGGAACGACATGGTGGCACCCCGCCGCAGCAAGAACGGGCTCTGGTGAAGACCAGGTGCTACATAGATTCTGATCCCAGGTTTCGGCTACTAGCATCTCCCGTGGTGGTCCAGTGGATCCACTGACCCTGAACCCTGACAAACATGGTTGCGTACTTTCTAATACCAGTATTGTAATGCTATATTACATGTATTATGAAAAAATGAGAGATGCAAAGGAGAGAAAGAAGAAAACAACTTGTATAGCCATGAAAATATAATCTGCATATGATAAGCATGGAGGCCGCACAACCCTAACAATACATGGACAACATACACTCACCGGCCACTTTATTAGGTACACCTGTCCAACTGCTCGTTAACACTTAATTTGTAATCAGCCAATCACAAGGCCGCAACTGCATTTAGGTATGTAGACATGGTCAAGACAATCTCCTGCAGTTCAAACCGAGCATCAGTATGGGGAAGAAAGGTGATTTGAGTGCCTTTGAACGTGGCATGGTTGTTGGTGCCAGAAGGGCTGGTCTGAGTATTTCAGAAACTGCTGATCTACTGGGATTTTCACGCACAACCATCTCTAGGGTTTACAGAGAATGGTCCGAAAAAGAAAAAACATCCAGTGAGCGGCAGTTCTGTGGGCGGAAATGCCTTGTTGATGCCAGAGGTCAGAGGAGAATGGGCAGACTGGTTCGAGCTGATAGAAAGGCAACAGTGACTCAAATCACCACCCGTTACAACCAAGGTAGGCAGAAGAGCATCTCTGAACGCACAGTACGTCGAACTTTGAGGCAGATGGGCTACAGCAGCAGAAGACCACACCGGGTGCCACTCCTTTCAGCTAAGAACAGGAAACTGAGGCTACAATTTGCACAAGTTCATCGAAATTGGACAGTAGAAGATTGGAAAAACGTTGCCTGGTCTGATGAGTCTCGATTTCTGCTGCGACATTCGGATGGTAGGGTCAGAATTTGGCGTCAACAACATGAAAGCATGGATCCATCCTGCCTTGTATCAACGGTTCAGGCTGGTGGTGGTGGTGTCATGGTGTGGGGAATATTTTCTTGGCACTCTTTGGGCCCCTTGGTACCAATTGAGCATCGTTGCAACGCCACAGCCTACCTGAGTATTGTTGCTGACCATGTCCATCCCTTTATGACCACAATGTACCCAACATCTGATGGCTACTTTCAGCAGGATAATGCGCCATGTCATAAAGCTGGAATCATCTCAGACTGGTTTCTTGAACATGACAATGAGTTCACTGTACTCAAATGGCCTCCACAGTCACCAGATCTCAATCCAATAGAGCATCTTTGGGATGTGGTGGAACGGGAGATTCGCATCATGGATGTGCAGCCAACAAATCTGCGGCAACTGTGTGATGCCATCATGTCAATATGGACCAAAATCTCTGAGGAGTTTCCAGCACCTTGTTGAATCTATGCCACGAAGAATTGAGGCGGTTCTGAAGGCAAAAGGGGTCCAACCCGTTACTAGCATGGTGTACCTAATAAAGTGGCCGGTGAGTGTATGTCCATGAATGCGACTGAGTTACATAATTTCACTGTGACAGAGGTGATCAGTGACGACATTTAGCTTATATTGTTGAACAGTTAGTGGAGGCATAGAAAAAGGAAAACCAGTAACTCACTCACCATTTCTTGCTTAATGTGCCTTAGTTTTTAGAATGGGCCCAGGAAATGAGGACCAAGTTTGTAGCTGGATATCTTTAGATGGACATACCTGGAGGACAGTAAAGAATGGCGAGCTGGCTCCCAGATGAACTTGTACAAGCTCTTCTACAGCAGAAACATCAAAAGGAACGGCAAGAGGAAGAGGTGGGCGTGATAGATGTCCGTACACAATGAAGATCAGATCAGCATTGACAGATTCAGAGTCTAGAGAGTTATAAGAAAATTCTGCCCAAGGTAATAGGGAGGACCAATCATCCTTTTGAGCAGAGCCAAATGGCCATAGATAGCAAACCAGCCCAGTCTGGTTGACTCTCTCCACCTGCCCGTTAGACTTAGGATGATATGCAGAGGAGAAGTTCAGTTTGACCTGCAGTTGATTGCAAAGGGAACAACAGAACCTGGACACAAACTGGACCCCACGGTCCAAGACGATGTGTAGGGGAAGACCATGTAGCCAGAAGATATTGAGAAAGAACAAGCTGGCAAGACAAGGAGATGATGGCAGACCTGGCAGAAGCACAAAGGGGGACATTTTGGATAACCGATCTGTTACCACCCAGATGACTGTATTACCGGAAGAACATGGGAGATCCGTAACATTGTCCAAGGCTATGTGAGTCCTTGGGCTACTGAGTACCTGCTGGCTTGAGATGTGGAACTTACAAAATCTCGAACGTCCTTGACCAGATCTGGCCACCACTAGTAACGAGATATAAGTGAAGCAGATGTCTGCACGCCAGGGTGCCCAGCCACACAAGAGCAATGTCCCCAAGTTAGTATCCGAAAGCAGCATAAGTCTTGCCAAGAGGAAGCTGCCTCAGATCCACAGGAGCGGCAACAACCAGTCGATCTGGAGGAACAATATAACAAGGAGTCAGTTCTTCCCCAATGACATCAGAGGCACGAGAGACCGCATCGTCCTTAACATTTTTCTCTGCTGGATGGAAGTGTATCATAAAATTGAAACAGCAGAGGAAGAGGGACCATCGAGCCTGTCGAGGATTGAGGCGCTGGGCGGTCTGGAGGTATAGGAGATTCTTGTGATCTGTGTAGATATAGACCGGATAAAGAGCTACCTTCCAGCAGACAACGCCACTCTTCCAAGGCAAGTTTTATCGCCAGAAGCTCCAGATCACCTAAGGAGTAGTTCCTCTCTGCAGCAGAAAAACTCTTTGAGAAGAAACCACAGATGAGATTTTGGCCATTGGGCCCTTTCTGGGTGAGGGCGGCTCCAGCTCCTACAGAGGAAGTGTTAACCTCAAGCTGTAATGGTTTTTCCATATCAGGCCACTTGAGAACAGGAGCTGAGGCAAAGGCAGACTTCTATTTAGAAAATGCTTCTTCAGCCACCGGAGGCCACAGCTTAGTGTCAGGTTTCTTTGTTAAAGCCACAATAGGAGAAATGTGGTATGAAATGCATGCAGTAGTTAGCAAACCCTAGGAATCTCTGTATAGTTCGTAGTCCTACTGGGTGAGGCCAGTGGAGAACCGCAGACAACTTGGTGGGATCCATCTGTAGACCCTTGTCAGAAATGATATACCCAAGGAATGGAAGACTCTTCTGGTGGAACTGGCACTTCTCGAATTTTGCATATAGGTGATTGGCCCTCAGACACCTGAGAACTTGTCGTACATGGGTCTGATGGGATTCCATGTCAGGATTTCATCCAAGTAGACCACGACACAGGTAAATAACAAGTCTCTGAAAATGTTGTTGACAAATTCTCGAATGACAGAAGGGCATTGCAGAGTTCAAAGGGCATGACTAGATACTCAAAGTGCCCATCTCGAGTGTTGAAGGCAGTCTTACATTCATCCCCTGCATGGATGCGGATGGGTAGTGGGTAGCGGTTCTTCATGGTAACTTTATTAAGCCCACGATAGTCTATGCAGGAGCGGAGAGAACCATCTTTCTTGGCCACAAATAAAGAATCCAGCACTGGCAGGAGACGACTTGCGGATGAACCCTTTTTGCAGATTCTCCTTAATATAGGCTGACATAGCGGGGTACAGACAATGGGTATACCCAACCTTATGGCAGAAACGTGTCCGGAAGCAGCTCTATAGGACAGTCATAAGGACGGTGTGGTGGCAGAGTCTCTGATAGTTTCTTCAAGAAGACAAGTCTGTGTAAGCAGCGGGAAGACTCACCAGAGGCTTGGAGGATACCGAAGCAGGCATGATGGACACCGGTCAAAGAACCAAGAGACAATGAGACTGGTACTCTGAACCCCTTTGAAGACTCTCCCCAGTCTACCAGTCGAGCACTGGAGCATGTTGCTGCAACCACGGGAGATGCAACAGAATGGCAGACATAGATCGGGGAAGCACGACAGTCTCTCCTTGTGCATAGCCCCAACTTGCAGAGACAGATGCAGTACAGTAATATACTGGATTGCTAAGGACCAACCAACTGACGGAGGAGATAGCCAGGGGCTTCTTTAGTCGGACCACAGGAAGATGATACTGGGAGACCAGGGCAGCATCCATGAAAATTTCCTGCAGAAACTTAATCCAAGAAGGCTGTGGCTTGAAACTGAGTACCTGTCCTGGAGCTGAGTAAAACAGGCAAATTCAGTCATGGTGAAGCTTTGCTCTCACCTAGGGACGCTCCTCCCAAGAACCCTAGGTGCATGCGTTTCCTGGACACATGAGGACGGACTGGACAAGACTCAAGAAAGTGTTCCGGGCTGGAACAATAGAGGCAAAGGTTCTCCTGTCTTTGTCAGGAGTGCTTTTGTGATGTCAGACGAGCTTTATCCACCTGCATGGGTTCCTCAACAGCAGACCCGAAGGGCAGCAGAGGTGGACTTTGGAAGACAGGAACCAGGCGAGGCAGATGGCGAATCTTGACTTGCACTTGTTCAAGATGCTGCATCTCAAAGTGACATCCAGTTTACTAAGCAATCTGAGTGGCCAGAGAGATAAGATCACTCACAGTACACAGTAAAGACAATTTGTCCAGAAAGCCCTTTTTTAAAGGTTGCGACCAGTCCGAGTCGCTGCCCTTGCAAGGCAATCTGCCGGGACTGCTGGGCCACAATGGTGGTAAGATCTGCCAGGCTAGAAAGCAGAACCTTGGCAGGATTCATGAGGGGACACATGGAGGCACACGGATGCTTCTACATTCCATAACATGGGTTGCATGAGCACCCGTGAGAATATCCACTCAGACACTAAGTTACACGGGAAATTGAATAACAGCGCTCTGCTTTTTTTTATTCACGTGTCTCCTCTTGCCACCTGGAGTGGAACTCTTTCCCAAAAAAATTGTATTGCTAAATCTGGCTGGAAGAAGCTTACATGGCGCTCACAATTCTACTGCATCTTCCCTATGCTGTGACTTTTTCCTATGAGAGGGAGCTACATGGAGACAGTGTTAAACTTTGTCAGTTATATTATCAAGCATCTGACACTGTGATAAATTCTTGTAGTATATGTCTCTATCTGCTTGATTCTAGTAACATAGCTATGTAGTAAGTTTGTTTCTAAACCTCTAACCCTGCTAAAACAAGCCCTCACACGGCCCTGGAGGTGCAATGATGGCAGATTATGTTTATGAATAAAGCCATTGCCAAAGTTGATCTTTTTTAATATAAAGTAAATCATAGATGAAACTATTGGGTAACCTCGTGATCATACTGACTGACAGGGTAACACCATAAATGGTAAATCTATCCAAGCTTAATGGTGAAATAACAAAATATACATACTGGTCTTGTTCAGTTGGATAGTATCTCTATACTTTTACTTTTCTGTTGGTGATTCTATATAATCTGTGCCAGGCCATGACTGTGTATTTTTGATCCACTTTCATTCTGTATGTAATTCAATAATCTGATATGCATTGAGGACTAGGTTGTGTACCATGTAATAATCCACCACCACTGTTTGAGTTTTATTGGGTGTTTTTAGGTCCTAGTGACTTGTGTATTTTAATGTGAATTAATAAATTTAATTTTTGGATAAAATTGTGATGTTGTTATCCAGTTATTCTTGACTTAATATAGCAGGAGAACCTCATGTAGGTATTGATCTGTGCAAAATGGACCTTCACTGGAAAATCTTTTACTATAAACAACCGAGAAAATTCATGTCCAGAGACCAGACTACACCATTCCTGGATGTGTGGAGAAGAGGTTTGGGGATTCTGCTCCAGGGAAAACAGATGAGATAAAACCCACTGTTGGTATCAGCAGCATTTTAATATCTGAGCTGGGCAGCTCTCTGCTTGCCAAATATACCATGAAATTCTCCTAATGTTTTGCCGATCCCAAATTTCATATCATTAAAATTCACCTGGAATGATGAAGAACCAAACATCAATCACCAGCGTTCTTCTTATGAGTCTAGCCATTAACCAGGAGACCCTCTCTGTCCTCTTCATCTTTTTCCTCCTCGTCTACCTGATGACTGTCTTCTCCAACTTTCTCATCATCCTTCTAGTTGTTACTTGTGCTCATCTTCATACACCCATGTATTTCTTTCTTGGTAACTTGGCTTTCTTGGACATGTCCTACTCATCAGTCACTGCCCCGAGGTTGCTTTTCCACCTCAGCACCCACCGCTGGTCCATGGCGCTCCAAGAATGTATAGTACAGATGTTCTTTTTGACCTATTTTGCAAGCTCAGAGGCTTACATGCTGTCTGCAATGTCTTATGACCGGTATGTAGCCGTCTGCCGTCCTCTCCACTATTCTCAAGTCATGTCTTGGGGAACATGCACTGAGCTGGTGACTTTGGTTTGGTTTTCTGGCCTCTTCATCCCCATCATTTATATCTTATTTTTACAACGATTGACCTTTTGTGGTCCCAACTTCATCCCAAACTTTTGTTGTGATCTTCCCAGTTTGCTCCAGATCTCCTGTACTGATACTACAATAAATGTTCTTGTCTTATTTATCGTAGGAGGTTTTCTCGGCATTGTAGTCTTTGTCACAACTTTTTACCCCTATGTCAGAATATTTAGGGCAGTGCTCAGAATCGGCACCAGTGATGGGAAGAGTAAAGCTTTCTCCACCTGTACGTCTCATCTGACTGTGGTGCTCATATTTTATATTTCAGTCTTTTTTATCTACCTTGTTCCCAATGCAAGTAACTTACGTGCATTGAATCAGGTGGTCACAATCATGTATACCCTGATCACCCCCTTACTGAACCCCTTAATCTACAGCCTGAGGAGATGTCTGGACTATGGGGATTAGATCACTAAATAATAAAAATATTCAGCAAAACAGATACCATAACACAGAGGTTATAATTAGAGATGAGCGAACATGCTCGTCCGAGCTTGATGCTCGTTCGAGCATTAGCGTACTCGAAACTGCTCGTTGCTCGGACGAATACTTCGCCCGCTCGAGAAAATGGCAGCTCCCGCCGTTTTGCTTTTTGGCGGACAGAAACAGAGCCAATCACAAGCCAGGAGACTCTGCACTCCACCCAGCATGACGTGGTACCCTTACACGTCGATAGCAGTGGTTGGCTGGCCAGATCAGGTGACCCTGGGATAGACTAGCCGCTGCCCGCGCTGCTCGGATCATTCTGTGTCTGGATGCCGCTAGGGAGAGAGCTGCTGCTGGTCAGGGAAAGCGTTAGGGTGTTCTATTAGCTTACTGTTAGGCAGGAGTGATTCTCAAAGAACCCAACAGCCCTTCTTAGGGCTACAATAACGTTCTACTTTTTTTATTTTAATTTGCATCTTTTACCATTTTGTGAGGAATTAGCAGGGGGACTTGCTACCGTTGTGTTTAGCTCTTAGTGGCACACATATCCATAGCAAAGACCGAAGTGGGAAAATTTAGTAGGGGTTGGATTTCAATTAGGCACTAACTCAGTGTCATCTCATCTGGCATAGTAGTGTGCTTTGATACTTGGCTAGAAAATAGCCATAGGAGAATACAAAGAGCTTACTTACGCATACAGTAGCGTTCTATATATTTGATTTCTGGTTGATCTGCTGGTGGCTGTACTTTCTGCAGTGCATGTACTAGCCAATTCTGAGCAATTTGTAGTGAGACTTGCGACCGCTGTGTTCTGCGCTTAGTGACGCACATATCCATAGCAAAGACCGAAGTGGGAAAATTTAGTAGGGGTTGGATTTCAATTAGGCACTAACTCAGTGTCATCTCATCTGGCATAGTAGTGTGCTTTGATACTTGGCTAGAAAATAGCCATAGAGAATACAAAGAGCGTACTTACGCCATACAGAGAGCGTTCTATATATTTGATTTCTGGTTGACTGCTGGTGGCTGTACTTTCGCAGTGCATGTACTAGCCAATTCTGAGCAATTTGTGTGAGACTTGCGACCGCTGTGTTCTGCGCTTAGTGACGCACATATCCATAGCAAAGACCAAGTGGGAAAATTAGTAGGGGTTGGATTTCAATTAGGCACTAATCAGTGTTCATTATCTGGCATAGTAGTGTGCTTTGATAACTGGCTAGAAATAGCCATAGGAGAATACAAAGAGCTTACTACATACAGTAGCGTTCTATATATTGATTTTGGTTGATCTGCTGGTGGCTGTACTTTCTGCAGTGCATGTACTAGCCAATTCTGAGCAATTTGTAGTGAGACTTGCGACCGCTGTGTTCTGCGCTTAGTGACGCACATATCCATAGCAAAGACCGAAGTGGGAAAATTTAGTAGGGGTTGGATTTCAATTAGGCACTAACTCAGTGTCATCTCATTGGCATAGTAGTGTGCTTTGATACTGGCTAGAAAATAGCCATAGGAGAATACAAAGAGCTACTTACGCATACAGTAGCGTTCTATATATTTGATTTCTGGTTGATCTGCTGGTGGCTGTACTTTCTGCAGTGCATGTTACTAGCCAATTCTGAGCAATTTGTAGTGAGACTTGCGACCGCTGTGTTCTGCGCTTAGTGACGCACATATCCATAGCAAAGACCGAAGTGGGAAAATTTAGTAGGGGTTGGATTTCAATTAGGCACAACTCAGTGTCATCTCATCTGCATAGTAGTGGCTTTGATACTTGCTAGAAAATAGCCATAGGAGAATACAAAGAGCTTACTTACGCAACAGTAGCGTTCTATATATTGATTTTGGTTGATCTGTGGCTGGGTACTTTCTGCAGTGCATGTACTAGCCAATTCTGAGCAATTTGTAGTGAGACTTGCGACCGCTGTGTTCTGCGCTTAGTGACGCACATATCCATAGCAAAGACCGAAGTGGGAAAATTTAGAGGGGTTGGATTTCAATTAGGCACTAACTCAGTGTCATCTCATCTGGCATAGTAGTGTGCTTTGATACTTGGCTAGAAAATAGCCATAGGAGAATACAAAGAGCTTACTTACGCATACAGTAGCGTTCTATATATTTGATTTCTGGTTGATCTGCTGGTGGCTGTACTTTTGCAGTGCATGTACTAGCCAATTGAGCAATTTGTAGTGAGACTTGAGACCGCTGTGTCTGCGCTTAGTGACGCACATATCCATAGCAAAGACCGAAGTGGGAAAATTTAGTAGGGGTTGGATTTCAATTAGGCACTAACTCAGTGTCATCTCATCTGGCATAGTAGTGTGCTTTGATACTTGGCTAGAAAATAGCCATAGGAGAATACAAAGAGCTTACTTACGCTACAGTAGCGTTCTATATTTGATTTCTGGTTGATCTGCTGGTGGCTGTACTTTCTGCAGTGCATGTACTAGCCAATTCTGAGCAATTTGTAGTGAGACTTGACCCGCTGTGTTGCGCTTAGTGACGCACATATCCATAGCAAAAGACCGAAGTGGGAAAATTAGTAGGGGTTGGATTTCAATTAGGCACTAACTCAGTGTCATCTCATCTGGCATAGTAGTGTGTTGATACTGGCTAGAAAATAGCATAGGAGAATACAAAGAGCTTACTTAAGCATACAGTAGTTCTATATATTGATTTCTGGTTGATCTGCTGTTGGCTGTAAGGCGTGTGAATGAGTAACCGGGACATTATTAAAACAGGATTGTGAGGGCAGGAACTCTAGCCCCTTGCACCCATCAGGACTTTTAATCAATCCTCCGCAGATTTGTCCCACGAGTGCAATAAATAAAGCAGCTCATTTATAAAAGCGCCAACATATTCCGAGCCGCTGTACACATCTGGTGTACACATCATGATACAGAACAATAACATAGGACTCAGGGGCCTCGTCACAAGAGCTACAATCTAGAATTGACTTATGTGTCCCATCACTCCAGTCACAGTCATGAGCCCCACCAACGAGGGTATACGGGCGGTAGAGGGGTGGGCGCAGCGCGTGGCCACGACCATGGAGCATGCGTTACATTGTTAATACAAATAAAGTGATGGGTCTCTTTAGGGTCAGCATTTGCCTATAAATATTCAGCATGAACCTTAACCCCAGAGAAATTTTCTAAATGACGGTCGGAGGACGTCTGCCATGGGGCCTCCTCCGGCTCGTACCGTCAGATCCCTCCTCATTAGTATATAGAGACGCTCCTACTGATAGTATTATGGCGACTCCTCCCATACACTGCTAGTACTATAGAGACTCCCCTACTATTAGTACGATAGAGACTCCTCCTACGCTACGTACTATAGAGATCCATCTACGACTCATTATATAGTAGAGACTCCTCCTACTGCTAGTACTATAGAGAATCCTCCTACTGCTAGTAGATAGAGACTCTCCTATGCTAGTACTATAGAGACGCTCCTACTGATGTACTATAGAGACACCTCCTACTACTAGTATTATAGGACTCCTCGCTACCTGCTAGTATTAAGAGACTCCTCCTATGCTAAGTACTATAGAGACACCTCCTACGGCAGTACTATAAAGAACTCTCCTACTACTAGTATTATAGAGCACGTCTCCTACTTCTATTACTATAGAGACACCTCCTATGCTAGTATTATAGAGACTCCCTCCTTACTACTAGTATTATAGAGACTCCTCCTACTGCTATTACTATAGAGACTACCTCATATGAGGTAGGTTATAAGGAGACTCCTCCTACTGTCTAAGACCTATAGAGACCCCTCCTAATGCTAGTAATATAGAGACACCTCCTATACTAAGATTATAGAGACTCCTCCCTACTGATAGTATTATAGAGATCCTTCCTATGCTAGTACATAAGGACACCTCCTCGCTAGTACTATAAAGACTCCTCCTACTACTGTATATAGAGGATCTCCTCTACTGCTAGTTTTTACTATAGAGGGACACCTCCTACTGATAGTATATAAAGAATCCTCCTACTGCTATGTACTATAGAGAAGTCTCCTACTGCTAGTAATATAGAGACCCCTCTACGCTAGTATATAGAGACTCCCCTACTATTAGTACTATAGAGGCTAATCCTGTATGCTGGAGTACATAGAGACTCCTCTACTAATTAGTACTATAGAGACTCCTCATACTATTATAACTATAGAGCACTTATCCTCTAATAGGATTGATAGAGACTGATCTACTATTGTACTATTTAGAGACTCCTTCTACAATGGACTTTAGAGACCCCTCCACTCTAGTCTATAGGACTACTCTACTGCTAGTACTATGAGACTCATCCTATGCTATACTATAGAGACACTCCTACTGCTTGTTGTTATATAAAGACTCTCCTACTACTAGTATTATAGAGACTCTCCTACTGCTATTACTATATCGAGACACTCGACTGCTAGTACTATAAAGATCTCCTCCTACTGTAGTATTATAGAGACCCCTCCTACTGCTAGTATATAGAGACCCCTCTGCTAGTATGATAGAACTTCCTCCTAGCTAGTAGTACTCTCGCAGACTCCTCTACTATTAGTACTATAGACGACTCCTCCTAAGATTAGACTACTAAGAGATCTCCTACTGCTCGTACTATAGAGTGGACTACTCCTATTAGTACTATTAGAGACTTCATCTACTATTTAGTATAACTAGAGACTCATCTACTGCTAGTATTTATAAGACTCTTCATTACTGCCTAGTACTATAGAGACTCCTCGAACTATAGTACTATGCCGATTCCTCCTATATTAGTACATATAGAGACTCCTCATACTGCTATATTATTAGAGACTACTCCTAGTAGACTAGAGAGACTTATCCTTATAGTACTATAAGACTCTACCTAATGCTAGTACTATAAAGACCCTCGACTTCTAGTACTTAGAGATCCTCCTACTGATTAGTACTACTAGAGAACCTTCCTTACGCTAGTACTATAAAGACTCTCCTGACTACTAGTACGATAGAGACACCTCTACTTGCTTGTACGATAGAGACTCCTCTACTTTAGTGTGTATAGGACTCCCCTACTATTCGTACTACAGAGACTCCTGTCTACTATTCGTACATTATAGAGATTCCCCCTACATTAGTACTACATAGACACCTCCCACTGTTAGTACTACAGATAATATCACACCTACTATAGTGCTACTTTAGATCCTCTACTAATAGTACCTATTAGAGATCTCCTCCTATTAGTACTTAGAGGGACCCTCATACTGCTGTTACTATAGAGACTCCTTCCTACTATTAGTTACTAGTAGAGGCTCTCCTGCACATTTAGTACACTATAGAGGGACATCTCTAATGGTATGGACTATAGAGGAGTCCTCCTACTATTAGATATAGAGACTTTACATTAGGACTCAGGTCTCCTACATGATATTAGTACTACATAGACTCCTCCTCGTTAGGTACTATAGAGACTCCTCCTACTATTCAGTACTATAGAGTTCTATGTTAGTAGATATAGAGGAATACTCCTACGGATAGTACTTATTATAGAGATCCTCCTACTGCTTGTAGGTAGAGACTCCTCCTCACTGTCAGCGGATTATAGAGGACTCCTCTACTATAGTGACGATAGAGACTCCCTATACTGATAGTACTATAGAGACTCCTCCTACGTCAGTTACTATAGAGGGACGTCCTCGCCTACTGTTGTAGTTGTTAGAGACTCATCTAATGCCAAGTACTAATAGAGCCTCCTCCTACTATTGAGTACATACCAGAGACCCTCCTACTATTCGTACTATAGAGACTCCTCCTATGTTAGTACTATAGAGAGCTCCCTACTATTAGTACTATAGAGACTTCTACTATTAGTACTATAGGTCTCATCCTGCTATTAGTTTACTACAAGGACTTCCTCCTACCGTTAGTACTACAGGACTCCTCCTACTGCTAGACTATAGGACTCTCCTTACGTTGTAGGTTAGAGACTACTTACTTGCCAGACTATAGAGATATCTAACTATTAGTACAGAGAGATTCTGCCTACTGCTAGTACTATGGGGGAGGGGAGGACTCTCTACTGCTTGTAGTCTCGTAGGAAGCCTCTTACTGCTTGTAGTGTAGAAGAATCCTCCTATGTGTGGTAGATATTTCCTCCTACTGTCAACTGTACTATAGAGACTCTCTACTGCTTTAGTACTATAGACGACTGCTCCTTACTGCTTGTAGTGTAGAGACTCCTCCTACTGCTCTGTAGTGTCAAGAGACTCCTCCTACTGACTTGTAGGTGAGAATCCTCCTACTGATTGTAGTGTAGAGATTCCTCTACTGTCAGTACCTATAAGAGACTCCTCCAATGCCTCCAGTTACTATAAGACTCATCTACTGCCTTGAGGTAGAGACTCCCTCATACTGCTTTAATGTAGAGATGCCCTCCTGTCAGTACTAAGAGGACTCCTCTACTCAAGTAATTAGAGGACTCCTCCTAATGATAGTTTATAGTAGATCCTCCTACTGCTAGTACGATAGAGATCCTCCTCTTGATTGTAGTGTAGAGACTACCTTGCCTACTGCCGTCACTATAGAGACTCCTCCTACTGCGAGGAATATGGAGACTCCTCCTAATGCTTTGTAGGGTAGAGGTGTAGAGACTCCTACTACTGCTAGTTAGTTGTGAGCTCTCTCCTACTGCTACTTTTAGAATATAGAACACTCACTGCTGACAGTACTGTCAAGATCCCTCCTCCGATTAGTACTGTAGAGAACCCTCTATATAGTTCTATATAGTCTATAATGCCACTTCTCTATATGATGTATATCCTCTGTTCTATATAGTCTATGAGGCGGCTGCTCTATATGTTTTATACTGTCGCTGCTCTATATAGTCTATACTTCTTCTGCTCTATTTGGTCTATACTGCCACATCTTTAATGTGTATACCTTCGCTGTCTAGACGGCAAAAATGTGTGCTGCCTCTAGCTAGTTAGTCTATAATGAACAAACTCTCTATTGGTCTATACTGTTGCGCTCTATGTGATCTATAATGGCCGTTAATCTATATTAGTCTATACTTCATCTTCTCTATCCGGTCGATGCCGCCGTGCTCTATTATGCTATATACTGTCGATGCTCTATATAGTCTAGATACTGTCTATCCGGCCTGCTGTATACTGTCATACTGCCGCTGGTCTATATGATCTATACACCCTCTGCTCTATATAGTCTATGATGTGGCGCTCTTTATGATCTATACTGTAGCTGCCTATATTGTCCATACTTCCTCTGATCTAAATATTCTATACTTCCTCTGCTTTATATGGTCCATTCTGTCACTGCTCTATATAGTATATGCTTCCTCTGCTCTGTATGGTCCATATTGTCGCTGCTCTATACTGTCCATACTTCCTTCTGCTGTATATAGTCCATACTGTCGCTGCTGTATATGGTTCATACTGTTCACTGCTCTTATATTGTCCATACTTCCTCATCTGCTCTATATGGTCCATTCTGTCACTGCTCTATATAGTCTATGCTTCCTCTGCTCTGGATGGTCCATATTGTCGCTGTCTATACTGTCCATACTTCCTATGCTGTATATAGTCCATGCTGCGGCTGCATTGTGTGTTTGTTGTGAGGAGGACGAAACTTGTGCTGATGAATGGTCTCTGCTGTGTCTGGCGATTCCCTCCCACCCCTCTCCCTCTCTCTATAACAGTCCAGGCCTGCGGAGCTGATCACAGCTCGCGGTGACGAGCCGGTTGATGCTCGCTGCCAGCGCTCTGCATCCAGATCAGCAGGTGAGTCCGGGGCCGGGATAACTGTGATGGTGTGATGAAGCGTCATTCCTGCGTGAGGGGGCGGACAAGCAGCCGAGATCTTTGTCACCGTATAAGCACAACAGACCACATCAAAGGAGGGCGTGGATGATAAGATGGGGGGCGATGGATGAAGAGGGAGGCACTGGTGCGGAGGAATGAGGGGGGCGGCGCTGGATGAAGAGGGGGGTGGCTGGAATAATGAGGAGGGGCGGCGGCAATGAAGAGGGGGTGCTGGATAATGAGGGGCGCTAAATGAAGAGAAGGCGCTGGATGATAATGAGGGGGCGCTGGATGAAGAGGGAGGCGCTGGATGATAATGAGGGGGCGCTGGATGAAGAGGGGGTGCTGGATGAAGAAGAGGGGCGCTGGATGATAATGAGGGGGCGCTGGTTGAAGAGGGGGGTGCTGGATAATGAGGGGGCGCTGGATGAAGAGGGGGCGCTGGATGATAATGAGGGGGCGCTGGATGAAGAGGGGGGTGCTGGATGAAGAGGGGGGTGCTGGATGAAGAGGGGGGTGCTGGATGATGATTAGGGGGCGCTGGATGAAGAGGGAGCTCTGGATAATGAGGGGGCGCTGGATAATGAGAAGGGTGGGTGCTGGGAGCCTGGATGATGAGGGGGCGCTGGATGAAGAGGGGGTGCTGGATGATGAGGGGGTGCTGGATAATGAGGAGGGGGGGTGCTGGGGCGCTGGAAGATGAGGGGGCGCTGGATGAAGAGGGGGGAGCGAATGATGAGTGGGGCCCTGGATAATAACTAGGGACCGGGAAATAAAATGGGCCCTGGATGAGGGAGACATATATAAGACCCTGAGACAGGGGGTACAGCACCATCTATACTACGCCTGGTACAGGGGCACAGCACATCAATACTCATGAGCACAGGGGGCCACAGCAAATCTATACTACCTGAGTACAGGAGTGGCACACACATCTATACACCCTGAGTACAGGGGGGGCACAGCACATCTAATACACTGAGCACAGGGGGCACAGACACTATTACTACCCTGAGTACACGGGGGCCAACAGCACATCTATACTACCGTGAGTACAGGGGGCACAACAAAATCTATACTAGCCCTGATACAGGGGGCACAGCACATGTATACTACCTGAGACAGGGGAGCACAGCACACTATACGGACCCTGAGTACAGGGGGCAACGCTACATCTATACTACCCTGAGCACAGGGGCACAGCACATCTAGTACTACCAGCTGAGCAACAGGGGGCCACAGCACATCAAACTACCTGAGCAAGGGGGCACAGCACAATCGATACTCCCTGAGTACAGGGGCCCAGCACATCTATACTACCATGAGGCACAGGGGCACAGCACATCTATACTACACGGGAGCACAGGGGGGCCCAGCACAATCTTATACATTACCTGAGCACAGGGGGCACAGCACATTATACTACCTGAGCACAGGGGGCAACAGCACATTATATACCCTGAGCACAGGGGGCACAGCACATCTATACTACCTGAGCAGCAGGGGGCAAAGACATCGATACTACCTGAGCACAGGGGCGCAGCACATATATACTACCTGGGCACAGAGGGACAGCACATATATACTACCCTGAGCCAGGGGGCACAGCACAATTATACTACCCTGAGCACAGGGGGGGCACACAGCACATCTATACTACCTGGCACAGGGCGGGGCACAGCAACATCTAGAATACATGAGCACAGGGGGCACAGCCAGTTATTTTACCCAGAGCACAGGGGGCCCAAGCAATTATACTACCTGAGCAAAGGGGGTCGGCCATCATCATATACCTGAGAACAGGGGGCACCCAGCACATCTATACTACCCTGTAGGCAAGGGGCACAGCACATCCAATGACCCTGAGAAAGGGGGACTCAGCACCATCTATACTACCCTTAGCACAGGCGGCACGCACATCTATACTACCCTGAGTACAGGGGCACACACATCTATACTACCCTAGAGCACAGAGGCAGCACATCTATAAACCCTGGAGAACATCGGGCCCAGCAATTATACTACCCTGAGCACAGGGGCACAGCACATCTATAATACCCTGAGCACAGGGGTCACAGCACATCTATACTACCCTGAGCCAGGGGGCAAGCACATATATACTACCCTGAGTACAGGGGACACAGCACATCTATACTACCTGAGCACAGGGGGCCAGCACATCATACTACCCCTGAGTTAAGGGGGCACACGCCACATCTATCTTGCCCCTCAAGTAAAGGGGACAGCACATAACTATACGACCCTGAGCACAGGGGGCACAGCCATCAATACTACCATGGAGACCAGGGCACAGCATCTATACTACATGAGCACAGGGGGCCACAGCCCAATTCTTAACTACCAGAGCACAGGGGAACAGCAAATCTATAATACCCGAGCACAGGGGCACCAGACAATCTATACTACCCTGAGTACAGGGGTCCAGCACATCTATACTACCTGAGCACAGGGGCACAGCACATCTATACATACCCTGAGCACAGGGGTACCAGCACATTCTATATACCCTGAGCACAGGGGCAAGCACATCTATACTACCTGGGCACAGGGGTCAAGCACATCTATACTTACCCTGAGCACAGGGGGCACAGCACATCTATACTACCATGCGCAAGGGGGACAGCACATATATGACTGCCCTGAGTAAAGGGGCCACAGACACTATACTACCCTGAGCCAGGGACCAGCACATCTATTACTACCCTGAGTACAGGGGGCACAAGCACACTATACTACCGAGCACAGGGGACACAGCGCCTCTATACTACCTGAGCACAGGGGACCCAGCACATCTATACTACCCTGAGGCACTGGGGGCACAGCACATCTGATTTGACTCCTGAGCACAGGGGGCCCACAGCAAATCTATATTACCCTGGCACAGGAGGGCCAAGCACATCATAGCTACCCTGGAGACCGGGGTATACGTGCCCATCTATACTACCCGGAGTACAAGACGTGGGCCAATGTAGCAACTATCCATAATAACCTGGAGTCACAGGGGAACAACTTTTTTTGCCAAATCTATACTACCCTGAGCACAGGGGGCACAGCACAACTATACTACCTGTGCACAGGCATCGCACATCTATACTAC
The DNA here is from genome assembly GCA_019512145.1 of Engystomops pustulosus. Taxonomy (NCBI): domain Eukaryota; kingdom Metazoa; phylum Chordata; class Amphibia; order Anura; family Leptodactylidae; genus Engystomops; species Engystomops pustulosus. Next base: position 159,090 of record WNYA01000228.1, on the reverse strand, counting down.
CCCGAGTACAGGGGGCACAGCACATCTATATAGCCTGAGACAGGGGGCAACTGCACATCTATACTATCCTGAGTACAGGGAGAGGGCCACAGCACATCCTAATACCTGAGACACAGGGGAACAGCAACATCTATACTACCCTGAGGCACACACAGGGCGGCACAGACATCATATAACTACCCTGTGCACAGGGGGCACAGCACATCTAGATAGCGGAGTACAGGGGGCAATAGCACAGTTATACTACCCTGAGCACAGGGGCAACCGCCACATCTTACTACCCTGAGCACAGGTGGCCCATAATCCTATACTACCCTGGGCACAGGGGCCCAGCACTCTATACTCCCCTGAGCACAGGGGCGGGCCAGACACACTATAATACCTGTGCACTCGAGGGACCAGCAAATCATACTACCCTGAGTACAGGGGACCAGCAACATCTTACTAACCCTGAGCACAGGGGGCACAGCACATCTATACTACCCGTGAGCACAAGGGCACTTAGCACATTATACTACCTCGAGCACAGGGGGCACAGCACTCTCTACTAACCTTAGCACAGGGGGCACAGAACATCTTATACTACATAGCCACAGGGGGCACAGCACATCTATACTACCCTGAGCACAGGGGCCACAGCACATATATACTACCTGAGCACAGGGGACCCAGCACATACTATACTGTACCCTAGGCACAGGGGACCCAGCCACTCTTATACTACCCTGAGCAAAAACAGGGGACCCAGCACATCGTATACTACCCGAGCAACGGGGACCAGCAATCTATACTACCTGAGCACAGGGACCCAGACATCTTATACTACCTGAGTTAGGCGGCCACCAGCCACATCTTATATACCCTGAGCAAGGCGGCACAGACATCCTATACTACCCTGAGCACAGGGGGCACAGCACATCTATACTACCCCTGAGTACAGGGGGCCCAGCACATCTATACTATACCCTAGCACAGGGGGCCGAGCACATCATACTACCTGAGTACAGGGGGTCCAGCACATCTATACTACCATGAGCACAGGAGGGACACAGCACATCTATACGAACCCTGAAGTACAGGGGGTCCAGCACATCTAACTACCCTGAGCACAGGGGGGCACAGACATCTACTACTACCCTGAGCACAGGGGGCACAGCACATCTATTACTACATGAGAAAGTGGGCACAGCCACATCTATACTGCAAGGAGCACAGGAAGAGCCACAGCACATCTATACTACATGAGCACAGGAGCACAAGCCACATCTATACTACCTGAGCACAGGGGGCACAGCACATCTATACTACCCTGAGCACAGGGGGGCACGACCATTTACTTACCGTGAAGACAGGGACCCAGCACAGCTATAGACCACAGAGCACAGGGGAACCCAGCACATCTATACTACCCTGAGCACAGGGGAGCCCCATCACATTATAATTACTACCTGAGCACAGGGGACCCAGACATCTATACTACCCTGTCTCAGCACCAGGGGACCAGCAATATTACTTACCCTGAGTACAGGGGGCAAGCACATTAACTTACCCTGCGCACAGGGGGCACACAGCCACTTTATCTACCCTGAGCACAGGAGGCACAGCACATATACCTACCCTGAGCACAGGACGGCACAGCAAATCTATACCTACCCTGAGCAACAAGGGGCCCCGCACATCTATACTAACCCTGAGTACAGGGGGGCCTAGAACATCTATACTACCTGAGCACAGGGGGCCCTGACATCACATCTCTACTCACCCTGAGTACGGTGGGCACACAGCACATCTTACTCCCCTGAGCACAGAGGCACAGACAACATAATACTAACCCTGAGTACAGGGGGCCCAGCACATGATACTACCCTGAGCACTGGGGGCAAACAGCACATCTATATACCATGAACCACGGGGGCACAGCCACATCTTATAATACCTGAGAACAAGGGGGGCCCAGCACACCTATACTAACCTGAGCACAGGGGGTCGCCACATCTATACTACCCTGAGCACAGGGGGGGCTCAGACATCTATACTACCATGAGAACAGGAGGGCACAGCATTCTATACTACCTGGCACAGGGGCACAGCAACACTATACTACCATAGTAACCCAGGGGGCACAGAACAATCTATATACCCTGAGCACAGGGGGGTCCAGCCCAGCTATAATACCTGAGTAAGGGGGCCCCGCACATCTATACAGCACCTGAGCACGGGGGCCAACAAAGCCACTATACTACCGTGAGTAAGGGGACCCAGCACCATTATAATACCCTGACACAGGGGGCCCAGCACATACTATACTACCCTGAGCAAGGGGGACAGAACATATATACTACCTGAGCACAGGGGGCAAGCACACATTCTATACTACCGAGAACAGGGTGGCCCAGACACATTATACACCATGAGCACAGGCGAGGCAGCACAGCAAACAATCCGCTATACTACCCTGAGTACACCGGGGCAAAGCCATCTCATCTACCGAGAACAGGGAGGGTCCCAGCACACACTATACTACCCTGAGAACAGGGGGACACAGCACATCTTATACTACCCGAGACCAGGGATGGCACAGCACGTCTATACTACACTGAGCACAGGGGGCACAGCACATCTCTATACCCTGGTACAGGGGGCCCAAGCACAATCTATACTACCCTGAGCAAAGGGGGTCCAAGCCATCAATACTACCCTGAGCACAGGGTGGCACAGCACATCTATACTACATGAGCAAAGGAGGGCACAGCACGTCTATTACTACCCTGAGACAGGGGTCCAGCACATTATACTACCCTGAGCCAGGGGGTCCAGCACATCTATACTACCGAGCACGAGGGGGTGCCCAGCACTCTATGACTACCCTGAGCACAGGAGGCGAGCAACCATCTATACTACTGAGCACAGGTGGGCCAGCACATCTATACACCCTGAGCCACCAGGGGGGCCACAGGCACATGTATACTACCCTGAGCACAGGGGGCCAGCACATATTACTACCGGAGCACAAGGTGAAAATGCTTGTAGAACTATCAGAAATGTTCTGCAATTCTTATTTGTGTTGCACGTGACGGTGGCACTGGTCTTCATACGACTATTTCAGCACTTGAAGAGCCGCTCCGGTTGCCTCAGTCGGGACCGTGGGTCCGTGTCGCTTTTTTCCATGCAAATTCCGACAGAATAGTTGTCGCACCACCACCCATCGTTAAAAATTTCACTCAAAAAAAGTTGTGCATTCTGTCGGCGCCGCAGAGGGCGCATAGATTCATGCAGAGCGCTGCCACCAGAATCCTGAATCTGGCCGGCCCCCTGCACACTTACAACTAGTGATAGAGTGCACTGATCTTAGTTTAAAAAATTTGGGCCAGTCTGCAGCCACCATACGGGGGAGCTCGGGAGATTAATGTTAACTGTGTGACATAGAGATAAGTGGGTAGCCCAGCGGTGGTCCACCTAAACTTTTTACAAAGGGGGGACGTTCACAGTCCCTTCAGAAAGTAGGAGGCCGGACTAACGTTTTAAAAACTAAAATAAAAAATAAAGAAATTCTCTATACATGCACGATCTTAAAAAGTACAAAACAGGGAACAAATTACAATAGTTAAAGTAAAGAGCAAGAGTTACTTACAAGCATCTGCCATGGTGAAGTATTGGGCCTGCTTTTGGTCATAGGATGCGTCAATATTAGGTTCAAATTAATTATGTCTTATGCTTGCCATCCACCATTAATTATTTTACGCTTCCCCCCAACTTATAGTTAATATGCCTTTCCCAACATTAATATGTCTTATGATGCCCTCCACCATTAATTATGGTCTATGCTCCCCCATCCTACCATTCATATTTCCTATGCTTGACCATTCCCCAATTAATTATTTCATATGCTGCCCCCCCACCATTAATTATTTCATATGTTGCTCCTCCACATTAATTATTCCATGCTGCCCACATAATTATTCCTATGCTGCCCCTACACAATTAATTATTTTTATGCCTACCCCTACCATAATTATTTCATATGCTGCCCCTCCCCCATTAATTATCTTCACATGCTGCCCCCACCATTAATCATTTCATATGTTGCATACTCCCCCGTCGTAATTATTTCCTAAGTGCTGCACCCACCATTAATTATTTCCTATGTACGTCGCCCCTCCCCCAGTATTATTCATATTTCTACCCCCTACCATTAAGTATTTAATATGCTGCCCCCCCTTCACCTTAATTATTTCCTATGCTGGCCCCTCCCCAATTCAATTATTTCTATGCTGCCCCCTTCTCCCATTTCATATTTCCTATGCTGCACCTCCCACCATTAAATTATTTTACCTATGTGCACCTCCACCATTAATTATTTCGTATGCTGCCCCTCCACCTTAATATTTCAATGTTGCTCTTCCCCATTAAATTTATTTCCTTATGCTGCCTCAACCATAGTATTTCTATGTGCCCTCCACCATTAATTATTTTATATGCTTCCCCACTCTCCATTAATTATTTCATAGGCTGCCCCAAACCATTCATTATTTCCTATGCTGCACCCTCCACCAAAAGATTTCGGTATGCTGCCACTACACATTATTAAGTCAAAAAATATTTCATATGTTGCCCCTCACCGATTAATTATTTCCTATGTGCCCTACAAGTAATATTTTTCTATGCTTCCCCGCCCATTAATTATTTACTCACCACTATTGCTGCCCCCCAACAGTGTAATTATTCTTATGCATGCCCTCAACCATGAGTGATTTTCTATTGCTTCCCTCACCTACCATTCATTATTCCTATGCTGCCCCCTCCCCCATTACTTATTTGAATAGGCGTGCCCCCAACCATTCATTTATTTAAATATGTTCGCTCTCCCCCATAAATGATTTCTAGTTGCACAAACCATTAATTATTTCATATGCTGCCCCTCCCCCAATTAATTTTTATTTTTTTTTGTTCCTTATGCTACCAACCTCCCATTAAATATTTCAATGCTGCATTCCCATTAATTATTTCATATGATGACCCCCCACCCTTAATTATTTTCATTATCTGTGCTTCCCCAATACTTATGGTCCTATTTGCTGCCCCACCCATTTTATTTCCTATGCTGCCCCCCCCATGAATGCATTTCTTACCCTTCCATTATTATTTCATATGTGCCCATTCACCATTAATTATTTCCTATGTGCCCCTCCCCCAATCAATGATTTCCTATGCTGCATCACCATTAAATTATTTCTTATGCTGCCCCTCCACCATTAATTATTCGTATGCTGGCACCTCCACAATTATTATTTCAAGTTGATCTCCCCCATTAATTATTTCAGACTTATGCTCACCAAAATACATAATTATTCCTATGCTGCTCCCCAATTAATTATTTCCTATAGATGCCCGCCTCCCCATTAATTATTTCAGTATGCTGCCTTCACAATTTTTTCATATGCTTCCTCACCATTAATTAGTTCATATACTGCGCCCCACCATAATAGATTGCCTATGCTGACACCTCCCCCAGTTAATTTATTTCCTATGCTGCCCCTCCCCGTTACAGATATTACCCTTATGAGGGCCCCTCCCCCAGTAATTAATTCGATGCTGCCCCTCTTCCATTTAATTATTTCTTGATTTTCCCCCAACAGTAATTGATTTCTATGTCTGCACCTGCACCATAATTATTTCATATATGCTGCCCCCAATACATTATTTATTTTATATGCTGACCCCCCCCAACCCATTACATATATTTCATATGTACCCCTCCACATTAATATTTCCTAATGCTGCCCACAACAATTTTTATTAATATGCCTGCCATTCTCCCATTAAGTATTTCCAATGGGATCCCTCCCTCATTATTGTATCCTATGCTGCCCCCTACCATTCATTATTTCATATGCTGCCCCGCAACATTAATATTTCAGTAAGCTGCCCCCCCATATAAATTACTTACCTATGCGGCCCCCCACCATTAATTATTTTCCTGTGTGCCCCTTCACCATTAATTATTTATTGCAGTCCCTTCACCATTATTCCTATGTTGCCCCCACCTTATTAAGTAGTTCATATCTGCCCCCAACACCTTAATATTGGACGATGCTTGCACATCCCCACTCAATTATTTTCTATGTGACACTCTCCCTATTATTTCCTAGCTGCCACCTCTCCCATTAATTCTTTCCAATGCTGTCCCTCCAATTCAGTATTTTCTATGCTGCCTCGCCATTAATTATTTCCTATGCTGCACGTCTCCCGTAATTATTCTTACGTGCCCCTCCCCCGTTAATTGTTCCGATGCTGCCCCTACACCATTATTTATGTCCATGCTGCCCTCCCCCATAAATTATTTCCGATGCTGCCCCTCCCGATCAATTATTCCTATGCTGCCCCTAAACCATTACCTTATTTCGCCCAATACTGCCCCTCCACGATTATTTATTTCTATGAGGCCCGTCCATGTTCTTATTTCCTATGCTGGTCTCTCAATTCATTATTTACTAGCTGCCCACCTAAGAATTAATTATTTCAATATGCTGCCCCGCAACATACTTATTTCATATGCTGCCCCCCCACCATAAATATTTCCTATGCTGTCCCCCCCCCACACCATTAATGATTCTAGGCGGCCCCTTCACCTTAATTATTTCATATGCTGTCCTTTCACCATTATTTCCTATGTTGCCCCCACCATAATTAGTTCATATGCTGCCCCCCCACCATTAATACATTTCCTATGCTGCCCCTCCCCAATCAATTATTTTCTATGCTGCCCCCTCTCCCTATATTTCCTAAGCGTTGCCCCTCTCCCATAATTATTCCAATGTGTCACCTCCACCAAATTAATTTTTTCTATGCGGCCCCTCTCCCATTCAGAATTATTTCACTTCATGCTGCCCGCTCTCCCGTTAATTCTCCTTATGCTGCCCTCTCCCCCCGTAATTTTCCATGCTGACCCTTCACATTTTTTATTTCCAAATGCTTGCCCCTTCCCCCATAAATATTCCTATGCTGCCCCTCCCCCATTAATTATTTCCTATGCTACCCCCACATTAACTATTTCTATGTGCCTCCTACCATTAATAGTCAAAATGCTGCCCCCCTACAATTAAGTTATTGTCTTGCTGCCCCCACCCATATATCATATCGTGCTCCTTCACCATTTAAATTATTCATATGCTGCCCCCCATTAATTTGTTTCAATTATGATGCCTCCCACCATTAAGTATTTCATATGCTGCCCCCCACCTATGCACTTAATTCATATGCTGCCCCCACCATTAGTAATTTTTCATATTTTGCTGATCCTCCTTCACCATTACTTTATTTTATTTTCACCCTGCACTGCCTTCCCCCATTAGTATTTCTTATGTGTTCCCCCCATAATTAATTTATTTTTGTCTCATACCTTCGCGCGCCCATCCACCCTCCCACATTAATTATTTCATATTCAAGCCACCCCCCCTATTGGTAATGCAGTCACACCACTGTCGCCTCCCACCATTAGGTATTTCATTATGATGCATCCCTTCCACAATTAATTATTTCATTTGGCTGGTCCCCCACCAAATTATTTATTATGCTGGCCTCTTCCCCCCCCAATCAAATTATTTTCTATGCTGCCCCTATCCATAAGTATTTTTCCTTCTTTTATGCTGAACTTCCACCATGAACCTCCATCTTCATTCATTGCTGCCCCTCACACCCATTACCATTGTTTGGCCTGTATTGATGCCTTTTCTCCAACCATTACATTATGTTCATATTGGTTGCTACCTACCCCATATTACATCATTTTCTGAATGCGTGACTCCACCATTAATTATTTACATATGCTGCCTCCACCATTAATTATTTCTATGATTCCACATCTCCCTATAATTAGTTCTATATGCTGACCCCCCACCAATTAATTATTCTAGGCTGGCCCCTCCCCCATTAATTATTTGTCACTGCGCCCCTGACACCATTTAATTATTGTCATATGCTTGCCCCTCCCAATCTAATTATTTCCTTATGCTGCACCTCCACCATTAATTATTTTCTTGCTCCCTTCACCATTAATATTAAAATATGCTCCGCATTTTCTTTTACCCAACATTAATGATTTCTTATGATGACCTCCACCATTAATTATTTCTTATGCTTCCTCTCCTTACCATATTATTCCTATGCTCTGACCCCTCCCTTATATTATTTTCAAATATGTCTTTGACCCCCACCATTAATTATTGCATACCTGTACTGCTCCTCACCTATAATTTTTGTATTTCCTTATGCTGCACCCACCATATATAATTTCATTGATGATGCCCTTCCCCCATTATTCATTTTCCTATGTACCCACTACATTTTTTAAATATTTCCAGATGTGCCTCCCCCATAATTATTTCATTATGCTGCCCTCACCACCAGCTATATTATTTCATAATGTTGACTCCTCCCCCATTAATTTGATCATATTTTCTACCCACCAACCATAATAGTATTTCATATGCTGAACCCCTTCACCATTATTATTCCTATGCGGCCACTCCCCATCAATTATTTTCTATGCTGCCCCTCTCCCATTAATTATGTCCCGATAGCCTTGCACCTCCACCACATTAATGATTTCCTATGTGGCCCTCCCCAGTAATATTTCGTATTGCTACGGCCCCTCCACCATTTAATTATTTCATATTTGCTCTCCACCATATAATTATTTCAATATGCTGCCCCTCCCCCAATTAATTAGTTAGTATGCGGCCCCGCCACCATAAATTATTTCATATGTGACTCCTCCCCCATTAATTATTTCCTATGCTGCCCCACCATTAATATTTCTAGGTCTGACTCCTCCATAATTATTTCCTATGAGCCCCCTCCCCATGATATTATTTCATATGCTGCCCCTGCCACCTTATTTCATGCTGCCCACCACATTAATTAGTTCATGTATACTAGCTCCCCCCATTATATTATTTTCGCTGCTGCACCCTCCCCGTTAATTATTTTCATCTATCGCATGCCCTCCCCGCGATAATAATTCCTATGCTTGGTGACCCCCCCCATTATTTATTACCATTGCTTGCCCCAACCATTTAATTATTTTTCTATGCGTGCCACCCTGCCACCCTTAGGGTTATTTCCTAATGTGCCCCCCATTATTTATTTCAAATATGTGTACCCCCCACCATTAATATTTCATATAGCTACCCACCCCATTAATTATTCACTATGCCTGCCCCCAAACAATTATTTATTTCATATGCTGCAATCTCCCATTTTATATTCCATGGGATCCCTCCTCTAATTATTTATTTCCTATGCTGCCCCCATACATTCATATGTGACAGATGGCCGCCAAGCCGTAAACAATTAATTATTTCATAGCTGCCCCCACCCAAAAATTATTTCCTAGGCTGCCCCCCACCATGAATTATTCCTGTGGCTGCCCCTTCACCATAATTATTTTATATGCGGTCCCTTCACCATTATTTCCTATGTTGCCCCACCATTAATGAGTTCATATGCTGCCCCACCATTAATAAATTTCCTATTGCAGTACACTGCCCACTCCCAGATCAATTATTTTTCTATGCTGCCCCTCTCCCTATCTTTGTCTAAGCTGCACCCTCTCCCATTAAGTATTCCCAATGCTGTCCCTCCCAATTAATTATTTTACGGCTGCCCCTCTCCCATTAATATTTCCTATGCTGCCCCTCTCCCGTGTACACTCACGACACTGGTATCTGTGCTCTTGTAGTGTGCCTGGCCAACGGATGCCCACGGCGTTACAGCACACCGTTTGTCCACCCGGATGATGTCAGATGATGGAGCTGATTAAGTCTAAGGACCCTTGGACACACAAGCCCATTGCTTGTCGTTACACGCGCCCCATCCCTGCGCGGCCTCACCCACTGGTGGTATCTATCGCAGCCGCGTCCCCCTACTACAACTCTCATCTATCTAGAGCCAGGGGCCACTATAGGGCAGCTCTGCAATGCATTAGATGTAGCAGAGCTGGATTGTGGCGCGAGGGTAATTGCAATCAGATGAAACAGAGTAAAGAAATCCATGTTGTGGGGATTCTCCATTACCTATAAACTTATATTCTTGCCTGAATCTTTTGATAATGAAACCTGATTGTGGAAGAATTGTGAGTTCTGCATCGGAGGTGACTGGCAGGGCCAACTCTGGGGGGAAAAAATTGGCATTTGCCCAGGGCCCCCGCGTCCTAAAGGGGCCCCCTGCCAGATGACTATCTATCTATCTATCTATCTATCTATCTATCTATCTATCTATCTCATATCTATCTCACATCTATCTATCTATCTATCTATCTATCTCATATTTATCTATCTATCATCTATCTCATATCTATCGATCGATAGCCATCAGATGTTACAGGGTACATTGTGCTCATAAAGGGATGGACATGGTCAGCAACAATACTCAGGTAGGCTGTGGTGTTGTACCAAGGGGCCCAAAGACACCATGACACCACCACCACCAGCCTGAGCCGCTGATACAAGGCAGGATGGATCCATGACACCAGCACCACCAGCCTGACCCGCTGATACAAGGCAGGATGGATCCATGACACCAGCACCACCAGCCTGAGCCGCTAATACAAGGCAGGATGGATCCATGACACCACCACCAGCCTGACCCGCTGATACAAGGCAGGATGGATCCATGACACCACCATCGGCTCTGCTGTTGGTGGTGGTGTATGATCCATCCTGCCTTGTATCAGCGGCTCAGGCTGTGGTGTGGTGTTCATGGATCCATCCTGCCTTGTATCAGCGCTCAGGCGTGGTGGTGGTGGTGTCATGGATCCATCCTGCCTTGTATCACGGTCAGGCTGGTGGTGTGGTGTCATGGATCCATCCTGCACTTGTATCAGCGGGTCAGGCTGGTGGTGGTGGTGTGTCATGGATCATCCTGCCTTGTATCAGCGGGTCAGCTGGTGGTGGTGGGTGTCATGGATCCATCCTGCCTTGTATCACGCGGGTCAGGCTGGTGTGGTGGTGTCATGGATCCATCCTGCCTGTATCAGCGCTCAGGCTGGTGGTGGTGGTGTCATGGATCCATCCTGCCTTGTATCAGCGGGTCAGCTGGTGTGTGGTGTCATGGATCCATCCTGCCTTTTATCAGCGGGTCAGGCTGGTGGTGGTGGTGTCATGGATCCATCTGCCTTGGTATCAGCGGGTACGGCTGGTGGGGTTGTGTCATGATCCATCCTGCCTTGTATCAGCGTGTCAGGCTGGTGTGGTGTGTCATGGATCCTCCTGCCTTGTCATCCGCGCTCAGGCTGGTGGTGCTGGTGTCATGGATCCATCCTGCCTTGTACAGCGGTCAGGCTGGTGGTGGTGGTGTCATGATCCCTGCCTTGATCAGCGGGTCGCTGGTGGTGGTGGTGTCATGTGTCTTTGGGCCCCTGTGTAACCCACAGCCTACCTGAGTATTGTTGCAGCCCATGTCCATCCTTATGAGCACAATGGAACCCTGTAACATCTGATGGCTACTTTCAGCAGGATAATGCGCCATTCATGAAAGCTGGAATCATCTCAGACTGGTTTTCTGAATCATGACAATGGGTCCCTGGACACAATGGCCTCCACATTCACCAGATCTCAATCCAATAGAGCATCTTTGGGATGTGGTGGAACGGGAGATCGCATCATGGATGTCACCGACAAATCTGCGGCAACTGTGTGAGGCCAATCATGTCACTATGAGCAAAATCTCTGAGGAGCTGCCAGCACTTGTGTATCTATGCCAGAAGAATTGAGGCAGTTTCTAA
>WNYA01000228.1:0-147227 GCA_019512145.1 Engystomops pustulosus | reverse complement strand
TATGTATCCCTCATGCCGTTATAGCGGGTCAGCTGTGGCGTGGTGGTGTTGGATCCATCCTGCTTGTACAGCGGGTCAGCTGGTGGTGTGGTGGTGTCATGGATCATCCTGCCTTGTATCAGCGGCTCAGGCTGGTGGTGGTGGTGTCATGGATCCATCCTGCCTTGTCATCAGCGGCTCAGGCTGGTGGTGGTGTGTCATGGATCCATCCTGCCTTGTATCAGGGGTCAGGCTGGTGGTGGTGGTGTCATGGATCCATCCTGCCTTTATCAGCGGGCTCAGGTGTGGTGGGTGGTGGTGTAGAGATCCATCCTGCCTTGTATCACGGTCGTCAGGCTGGTTGGTGGTGGTGTCATGGATCCATCCTGCCTTGTATCACGGCTCAGGCTGGTGGTGGTGGTGTCATGGATCCATCCTGCCGTTGTATCAGCGGCTCAGGCTGGTGGTGGTGGTGTCATGGATCCAATCCTGCCTTGTATCAGCGGCTCAGGCTGGTGGTGGTGGTGTCAGGACTCCTCCTGCCTTGTATCAGCGGTCAGGCTGGTGGTGGTGGTGTCATGGATCCATCCTGCCTTGTATCAGCGGCTCAGGCTGGTGGTGGTGGTGTCATGGATCACATCCTGCCTTGTATCAGCGGGTCAGGCTGTGGTGGTGGTGTCATGGATCCATCCTGCCTTGTAATCAGCGGGTCAGGCTGGTGGTGGTGGTGTCATGGATCCATCCTGCCTTGTATCAGCGGGTCCAGGCTGGGTGGTGGTGTCATGGATCCATCCTGCCTTGTATCAGCGGGTCAGCGTGGTGGGTGGTGTCATGGATCCATCCTGCCTTGTATCAGGGTCAGGCTGGTGGTGGGTGGTGTCATGGATCCTCCTGCCTTGTATCAGCGGGTCAGGCTGGTGGTGGTGGTTGTCATGGATCCATCCTGCCTTGGATCAGCGGTCAGGCTGGTGGGGGTGGGTGGTCATGGATCCCATCCTGCCTTGTATCAGCGGGTCAGGGCTTGGGTAGTGGTGGTGGTCGGTGTATGGATCCATCCTGCTCATGTAATCAGGGGTCAGGCTGGTGTGGTGGGTCATGGATCCATCCTGCCTTGTATCAAGCGGCTCAGCTGTGCGTGTGGTTGTCATGGATCCATCTGTCTTGTATCAGCGGTATCAGGTGGTGGGGTGGGTCATGGATCAATCCTGCTTGTATCAGCGGCTCAGGTCTGGTGGTGTGTTGGTGTCATGGATCCATATGCCTGTGTATCAGCGGCTCAGGTTGGTGGTGGGTGTCATGGATCCATCATGCCTTGTATCAGAGGGTCAGGCTAAGGTGGTGGTGGTTGTCATGGATCATATGCCTGGTTATCAGCGGGTCAGGCTGGTGGTGCTGGTTTGTCATGGATCCATCCTGCCTTGTACTTCAAGCGGTCAGGCTGGTGGTGGTGGTGTCATGGATCCATCCTGCCTTGTATCAGCGGGTCAGGCTGTGTGGTGTGGTGTCATGGATCCATCCTGCCTGTATCAGCGGCTCAGGCTGGTGGTGGTGGTGTCAGGAGACATCCTGCTGTATCAGCGGGGTCATGCGGTGGTGGGGGTGTCATGGATCCATCCTGCCTTGTATACAGCGGTCAGGCTGGTGGTGGCTGGTCAGTGGATATCCATCCTGCCTTGTATCAGCGGCAGGCTGTGTAGGTGTGGTGGTGTCATGGATCCATCCTGCCTGTGTATCAGCGGGGTAGGCTTTGGGGGTGCCGCTGATACAAGGCAGGATGGATCCATGACACCACCACCACCAGCCTGAGCCGCTGATACAAGGCAGGATGGATCCATGACACCACCACCAGCCTGACCCGCTGATACAAGGCAGGATGGATCCATGACACCACCACCACCAGCCTGAGCCGCTGATACAAGGCAGGATGGATCCATGACACCAGCACCACCAGCCTGACCCGCTGATACAAGGCAGGATGGATCCATGACACCACCAGCCTGACCCACTGATACAAGGCAGGATGGATCCATGCTTTCATGTTGTTGACGCCAATTCTGCACTGTGTTCTTTCACTGTGCTCGTTCAGTTTGTCATTTTACTGAAAAATGCTCGGGTCTCCCATTGATTTCAATGGGGCTCGTTACCCGAAACGAGCACTCGAGCATCGGGAAATGTTCGGCTCGAGTAACGAGCACCCGAGCATTTTAGTGCTCGCTCATCTCTAGTAACTATACCTGTGCTGCCCTGGTAATCAATTGCATCTGTCTCTTTAAGAGGAACCGGTCATCAGAAATTGGCCTACTAAACTTTGACCAGTATTTTGTCAGCTGAGCAGTATCTAAATCATGTTTATTTCATAGCCCAGCTTGGTGGGATCAAGAAAATCAACTTTGAGCTCAGGTGTTAAGTGGTTGTATAAAGTCAGTGAGGCGGAGAGTTTAACACTGAAGTCAAGCTCTCCCCGCCTCTGAACACCTCCTCCCCTGTGATTGACATCATGAGCTGGACTTCAGGAGATCTGGTAATTGAGGTATGTGGATGCAGGGCCATCAATCACAGCGAAGGGGCATTCTGTGGTAGGGAAAGCTTGACTTCAGTGTTAAACCCTCCGCCTCCTTGACTTCGTCAAACCAATTTACACGTCACTTCAAAGCCGATTTTCGGGATGATGCCACCACACCAGGCCATGAAAGAAACATGATCTAGAAGATGTTCAGCTGCTTGATAACATAATGGGAGTGGTTTATTTGGCCAATTTCGGACGACGGGTTTGCTTTAAGACGCAGCAATTGTCAAAGCGTTTAGGGAAGGTGACCCGGCATTGGTACCACTCAGTACTAATGGTAGTACCACTGGTACTGATAGTGGTCATACTCCCTCCTATCCCCTATGGAGCAAGGACAGCTGAAAGACATTTTCTCTCCCAAAACAATTCGCAAACAAAGGGGTTGTCTACACTACAGGTTTATCCACTATCCACAGGAGAGGGGATACGTTTCCGATCAGTGGAGATCACAGTGGTCAGGGCCTGACAGATCATGAGAACTAGGATCCATTGTACCCTACATGTATGGATCAGACAAATGTCTATGGCAGCTATGGAAGTAGCCAAGTACTGTGCTCGGCCATCTATGTCAGTGCCATTGAGATAAATAGAGAGGAAGCTTCATGATCTCATGACTGGGGGTTCAACAGACACCCATTGTCGCGATTTGTGAGGGTCCTTTCGCTAGGACCCCTACATCCCTATCATTAAGTTATAACTAGAGATGAGCGAACATGCTCGTCCGAGCTTGATGCTCGGTCGAGCATTAGGGTACTCGAAACTGCTCGTTGCTCGGACGAATACTTCGCCCGCTCGAGAAAATGGCAGCTCCCGCCGTTTTGCTTTTTGGCGGCCAGAAACAGAGCCAATCACAAGCCAGGAGACTCTGCACTCCACCCAGCATGACGTGGTACCCTTACACGTCGATAGCAGTGGTTGGCTGGCCAGATCAGGTGACCCTGGGATAGACTAGCCGCTGCCCGCGCTGCTCGGATCATTCTGTGTCTGGATGCCGCTAGGGAGAGAGCTGCTGCTGGTCAGGGAAAGCGTTAGGGTGTTCTATTAGCTTACTGTTAGGCAGGAGTGATTCTCAAAGAACCCAACAGCCCTTCTTAGGGCTACAATAACGTTCTACTTTTTTTATTTTAATTTGCATCTTTTACCATTTTGTGAGGAATTAGCAGGGGGACTTGCTACCGTTGTGTTTAGCTCTTAGTGGCACACATATCCATAGCAAAGACCGAAGTGGGAAAATTTAGTAGGGGTTGCCTTTGGTTCCTCTCTGCCACCCATTGGTTTGAAGCCTGAGTCCATTTAGGGTATGTCGCCATGACACTCTCTAACCTGCTGCCGCTGCCTCTGCATGCCGTCCCCTATAATGTCAGGGTCAATTATTGGATGTTTTAGATGCTATCTAGCTTCATTCTGTCACTCTGTCATGGCCATGCTGTTGCCCATAATTTTGGCATAATGGTGCGTTTAAGCAGCCTCAGAGGCATCCATGCATGCTGCCCCTGCTGTTTCCTGTCCATTTCCGTGGTGTTTCCATCCTTTTCTGAGGTTCCCAGGTGCATGGCCAAGCTTCCCTGTGCAGAGCCTTGGTCCCCTTGAAAAATGCTCGAGTCTCCCATTGACTTCAATGGTTTTCACAATTACTCTGTTAAAGTTAACTTGGATGTGCTTGATAAGCCCTCTGAAGCTGTTATATAACTCAGAATCCTACCGGTAACAAATGGAACAAATTAAGGAATCATATGCTGGCTATGTTATTATCTATTAGAAATGCACAAAGTGGCTGCATAGGGAGAACATGGGTTCCTAAGGAGGTAATGAAACCATTTAGAGGATGCGCGGAAGTAGAAACTTAAAATGTCGCGAAAAGTACCAAAGGGTCGGTGGTAGTGGATCCTCTGGACCACCACGGACAAATGGCGTAAGCCGACACTTGGGGGACCGAAGTCTAAGTGGTTTACCTGGTTTTACTTGCCGTGACATGTACCCACCAGGTCGTGCCCAGGTGCAAAATTTGTCTGGAGTTTTGGCGGCCAAGGACAAAGTACGAATCATAGGCAAGCTTGTGGTTGGGGGCAGGAGGCGGTCCAGACAGAAGCACAGGATCAGTGTCGGGATGCAGTAGTAGTCAGGCAGGCGCACAGGGATCAGAGTCAGGAACAGAATCAAGGTCACAATGGGAAATCAGGATAATTGCAAAGGGCATGGACAAAGCTTTCTCTCAGGCAAAGAGCACAAAGATCCGGAGGGTGTACAGGAGAGGCAGGGTTATATAGAATTCTGGGAAATTCTCCTCAACGCAGTGGCGCAGCCCCCTAGGAGATGGAGATGCATGCGCCGGGCCAAGGACCGGGACAGCAGCTCGGACAGTACAGCAGCTAGACTGCTCGTGAAACCAGGTGGGGCATGATGAGAGCCCACCGACCGAGATATGGGTTGCGGAAGGACCCATGACAAGAGAGAAAACCAATTATCCCTCTCTGTTTGTCGGGGAATATACATCAATTGTAAATAAAAGGATGAGTGGAATGCAGGGTTACTGACATAAAGCATCTCTTACTGTGTTTACTATGTTTCTCTGAAAATGCCGTCAAGAGAATATCACTGATTTGCACTGATTTCTCTGCCAGGGTTTAGTCTTGTTAGGTCAGATAGGTTAAGTGCTAAAGGTCGGGGTGGGGAGTTGGTGGTTATTTTAATGATGCCTGATGTCAAAGGGCAGGTACACATATGTGCTCAGTATTGCTGTTAAGATAATGAATTTGTCAGTGGCAATTAGACACCACATCTGTGCCAGGGAATTAAGGTTTATACGTGTGATTGGACTATTGTGACATATAATCACCATCTGCAAACAAGGAAGTCCTGGTGGGACATCCAAACCAAAAATTTGATAGCTTGGTTATCGTCACAGGGGACTTCAACCTGTTGACGTGTTGAACCTGCTACCCAGGTTCTGTCAATATGTCTTATCAATGAAGGAAAGAATGTATTGAATTTGCTGTTTGAAACGTTGGAGAGATGCCTATCACCTGTAACTGACCCCTGTTGGGCAATCCGACCATCAATAAGCCTTTAATATCCACAACTATCTGTTAGACTCCCTATAATAAAAACAACTATTGGTGACCTATCCAAAGAGATAGAGAGGTCCAAACCTCTACGAAGATGGAATGTGTTGATCGTGGAGCACCCATGTGTGGCACCACTTGATCTGAATGAGTGTCTCCCTATGAATAGGTAAAAATACTAATCACTATATAAATTAAAGTAAAAAAATGTAGAAGGTTTCTATTGACAGCTTATGGAGAGCTGACCAAAAGGTTTACATGTAACCACCCCCTCCCTTCTTACACTGGACTTCGGACTGAAAATTCTTGCTTGTGCAATTAATGTGAGGCTTATCTATGAGGCAGCATTCACACATTTGGGCTTGAATACATTATTTAAACTCACTATAAAATAACAGGGAGGAGTTAGTCCTCCCTAACGCGATGCTTTTAGACCTAAGCTCGTGGTTTGGGAAATTAGGGAGTGACGTGTTATGTCTTGTTTACATGTTACTGATTCTTCGTCATGAGTATTTTAGGTCTAAAAAACTGCATTCAGGAGTAAATCCTCCTCAATGGCACTTGATTGTGTTTCTTAATGCAATCAAGCCACAACATTTAAAACAAGCCTAAATTGTAAAAATGTGTCAGGACCTAGATAGATACAGACCACTCATGAGAAGCAGATGCCGGACGTGGGACTTGTTACATTAAGTACTTTAAAAGCAACAAAAGAGATGAAATATTCATGAAATATCCATGAATGTGGATTTACACACACCAAAAAGAAATTCACTTTGCTTGTGATGTGTCATGGGTTTTTTAAATGAAACATTGTGAATATAGAATAATTCTGCTTCTAATATATCTGTTTTTTAACCTTATATTGGTTGTCTCTTTTTGTTGTTATCAGTCTTTTTTGTGGGTATATCATATATATATATATTGGATTTTAAAAATGTTGGATTGTCATGAGAATCAGGATTCACAATAACGCTTAATTGTAGACACACCTGTGATAACTGTTACAGATGATTATTGTAGCCCAAGGCTTAAGTACAGTAAATTACAAACATCCAGAGGTCAGTTTGTAACTAGGGGTCGTCTGTAAGTCGGGTTTTCTTAAGTAGGGGACCACCTGTATATACATTGATACATAAAACATGTATATATTATAATTTAACACATTAAAATCTAGCAGAAATATTGATGCAGGGAGAGGATAGGAGTAAGTAATGTGGCTATAAGGGCAGTAGGCCGTCAGGAAAGTGAGCCATTATTATGAACCTCCCAAAAAGTCCCTGCCTGCTTACTGGGTCCACCCTAAACAGTGGCCAGTAAAAGGGCGTTGGTCTTTCACTTAACCAAAATGTGGACACATAAAAAGACAGACAAACAAATAACACAAAGGGGAGGTCAACAATCCAGGTTACATGATAATGTGAAAAGTACAAATAAAATACACAGAAGAATAGTCAAGAACATAAACCAATATAAAAAAACAAAAAAGCAAGACAATCATTGAGAGAGAGCTAGCAAAACAAACTGACTAGCAAAGGAAGATTGTGCACACAGGGTTTATATCAAAGTAAGTACCAGCTGAAAGAGGCAAGTGTCTGAAAGTGTGAGAGACTTAACCCTTGCTGGTTCACAACTAAGATTGCAGAGAACCTGTAGTCCAGCAAACGGATTACTTTTCAGACTGCCGACTGGAAAGCGGCAGATTCAGTGCCTTCTTAGTCTGACAGTACATTCTAGAGAATACTGAGACACAGACATAGCAGTGGCACACAAAGTTCTGTAGCACACGTTGAAGCTACTTTATACAGGAGAGTCACCTTCAAGATATAGATGCAGCACTGAAAACTTCTATACACTAGTTTCTGCTCTTTCTCCGCTTATACAACATCATCGCCAGAGGGACACTTTGGAAAAGGAACTCTGGGAAATTGATCAGAGTTCCTCACCAACAGTGTCCTGGGCACCTAAGCTGCTTAACACCTTACCATCCCCCATATTCTTACCTGACCTGACTACCATGTTACAAAGTACAAAAGATGTTTAACCTCGTGCAATCTTGTTATCAAGGAGGGAGAAGGGCAAAAGGGAAGTAATCTAGCTCGTACTAAGAGAATGAAGACTAGTCCGTTGATTGGTTAAAAATATCATCTGCCCAGTGATCCAATTTTTCTAATATACATT
The DNA here is from genome assembly GCA_019512145.1 of Engystomops pustulosus. Classification (NCBI taxonomy): domain Eukaryota; kingdom Metazoa; phylum Chordata; class Amphibia; order Anura; family Leptodactylidae; genus Engystomops; species Engystomops pustulosus. Next base: position 139,439 of record WNYA01000228.1, on the reverse strand, counting down.
GCTGTTTTCTTCAACAAAAAAACATCAAAAGCTAAAAGTTTTAGAGCCAGGCTGGGCTGGCTGTATCAACTGAAAATTGCTGCCCCATGCAGAGTGAAGGAAGCATCGTCTGACACAAAGGGGGTCATTTACTAAGGGCCCGAATCGCTCTTTTTCATCGGGTTTCCTGAAAATTACCGGTTTGCTCCGAATTGCACATGCTCGTCCGAGCTTGATGCTCGGTCGAGCATTAGGGTACTCGAAACTGCTCGTTACTCGGACGAATACTTCGCCCGCTCGAGAAAATGGCAGCTCCCGCCGTTTTGCTTTTTGGCGGCCAGAAACAGAGCCAATCACAAGCCAGGAGACTCTGCACTCCACCCAGCATGACGTGGTACCCTTACACGTCGATAGCAGTGGTTGGCTGGCCAGATCAGGTGACCCTGGGATAGACTAGCCGCTGGCCGCGCTGCTCGGATCATTCTGTCTCTGGATGCCGCTAGGGAGAGAGCTGCTGCTGGTCAGGGAAAGCGTTAGGGTGTTCTATTAGCTTACTGTTAGGCAGGAGTGATTCTCAAAGAACCCAACAGCCCTTCTTAGGGCTACAATAACGTTCTACTTTTTTTATTTTAATTTGCATCTTTTACCATTTTGTGAGGAATTAGCAGGGGGACTTGCTACCGTTGTGTTTAGCTCTTAGTGGCACACATATCCATAGCAAAGACCGAAGTGGGAAAATTTAGTAGGGGTTGGATTTCAATTAGGCACTAACTCAGTGTCATCTCATCTGGCATAGTAGTGTGCTTTGATACTTGGCTAGAAAATAGCCATAGGAGAATACAAAGAGCTTACTTACGCATACAGTAGCGTTCTATATATTTGATTTCTGGTTGATCTGCTGGTGGCTGTACTTTCTGCAGTGCATGTACTAGCCAATTCTGAGCAATTTGTAGTGAGACTTGCGACCGCTGTGTTCTGCGCTTAGTGACGCACATATCCATAGCAAAGACCGAAGTGGGAAAATTTAGTAGGGGTTGGATTTCAATTAGGCACTAACTCAGTGTCATCTCATCTGGCATAGTAGTGTGCTTTGATACTTGGCTAGAAAATAGCCATAGGAGAATACAAAGAGCTTACTTACGCCTACAGTAGCGTTCTATATATTTGATTTCTGGTTGATCTGCTGGTCAGTAAACAGTTTTTCTCAGATTTGGAATTTGTTATAATCTTGGCCTCCAGGATCTCCTCCAAAACCAAAAGCTTCCCCCTCTAAATGTATAAAACAGGTTTGGTTCCAAAATATCTTCAAATCTTGACAGTATTTATCTAATAAACCCGTCCGGGTCTATAGACAAGGATATCTCGTCCTCTAAAATTTTCTTTTGAGTTTTACTGAATCGTGGAAGATTAATTACCCCCAAATACTGGTTAATTTCACCTTCTTGAGGTTTGATAACTGTCCCCAACTCTAGAATATTTTGTGAATCATGTATTTCTTGTCATTCTACATCCAATTATCTTTCTATTTTATTGCATTCTTTTTATTTCATTTATATTTTCTGCTAAGTGCCAACACAGCTGGTTTTGACACAAGCCGAAACTTTTTTGCTTGGGTTCTACTCCAGTTCTCTGCGTAATCCTGCAGAATTATAACCAGGAACTGCTGCCGTAAACCAGTCAATAACTCACACGTTGGTTTATCTAGGTGTTTTTTATGCTGTTCTTCTGGGCTTGCTTTTCTCTTAATTAGATTATTCCTTAAACTATTATCTTCCTTCTTATAACTTAAGTACTGCAGTGTCCCCCGTATTGTTAGATTATGTGAACACCAAACCAATGGCATGGACTCTACGCTTGCTAAGTTATATTTATAATAGTTCTATATTTCAGTTTTGTTTATAATGTTTCAATAGCTTATAAATAGAGACCAGTTTGAATGATCAGTAGATGAATATACAATCCAGTGTAATTGTAACAGGAGTGGAGCATGGTCCGAGCTAATTTTTTGGTAATATTTATAGTATTTTTCTCTACTAGAAAGAAGTCAATTAGTTAAGACCGTTTGTCCGAAGAGGATGTGAGTAAAAGGTGTAATTTCTTTCTCTGGCTTGCACATATCCCCATATGTCATGAAGCTCAGAATCTGAAACAATTTATGGAATAGATGCATAAAATTCTTGGGCTGAACTATTGGTGTTGATATCTGGACATACTACCGATTTGAAGGTATCCTCTACCTAGCCAGGACTGTGATGGGACTTGGCCTATTGTTTAATTTCTGTGAAGCCTTTAGACTTGTATCCCCTCCCCCATAATAATATATAGACAACATCTGGATACATATCAATAATGTGTAGTCCAATATATTTTTAACGACTATCAACACCCCAGCCTTTTTTTCCTTTGAATTGCTGTGACCTGACTACAATCCCTTCTTTTACCCAGGGACATATCACTCAATACTTATATTCTAAATGTTTCCGATAGTGAGTAAGACGGGCATAATGTTTTAAGGAATTCCTCTTCAATGTGAAAATAGTGAACCCTTGCAATAATGTCTCTTGGGGCATCGGGTGGGGCAGTAGCTTTATTATCCCATGCCCCCTTTCAATTGTCATTTCTGATTATGAGGCATCAGAAAGCATAGCCAAAATTAAGTCCCATACAAGAACTAACAAGTCAAAACTGATGAGGCCTCCTAGAACGATCTTCTAGTCCCATGAACTTGGCCTGTTGTCCAACAATAGTGTCACAAAGAAACTTTGATGTATCTATTATCTGCTGAGACTTTATTTTCAACCAATGATGTTCATTCTCCCAACTGCACAAAGTCTACTTTGATATCTTTAGATATCTTATCCAGATGATCTCTCATATCGCCATGTAATTTACTCAAGTGACGTTCTAGCGGTTCCTTTGTTACCCCCATTATTATTATTAGTAGTAGACATAATAGGTGAGTGGGGAATGGAGCCGCTGGGCCTCATAGTATCATTGAATGGGGATTCCTTAGAGGATTTGAAGCAGAGCGCTCACAAGAAGAAGCACCTTGTCTTTGTATATTTGTAGTAAATGTCATATGTTCAAATGCAGATCTATTGCGCTGATGTTTCTTTGGAGAATATTCTGTCATACTGACAAATATATTTTGGCCCTGTTTACGACGCCCCATTCCTCATACTTCCAAAACAGTTAGTTAGAGGAGACATAGAGGAATTGAGGCATAGAAAAAGTAAAACAAGTAACTCACCGTTTCTTGCTTGATGTGCCTTAGTATCTAGAATGGGCGCAGAAAATGAGGTCCGAGTTTGTAGCTGGGGATCTTTAGATGGATATACCTGGAGGACAGCCAAACTTTATCTCCAGGAGAGAAGACTAAAGGAGGCCTACGTTTCCTGATGGACTGTGTTTTGGTGCCTGCAGATAAACGAAGTAGAGAATGGTGAGTTGGCTACCAGATTAACTTGTACCAGCTCTTCTACAGCAGGAACATCAGAAGGAACGGCAAGAGGAAGAGGTGGGCATGGAAGTTGTCCATACACAATGAAGATCAGATTAGCATTGGTGGATTCAGAGTCTAGAGAATATAAGTAAATTCCCCCCAAGGTAATAGGGAGGACCTTGAGCAGAGACAAAGTGAAATAGATAGCAGCCCAGCCCAGTCTGGTTGACTCTCTCCACCTGCCCGTTAGACTGAGGATGAAATGCAGAGGAGAAGCTCAGTTTGACCTGCAGTTGATTGAAGAGAGAATACCAGAACCTGGAAATAAACTGGACCCCACGGTCCAAGAAAATGTGTAGGGGAAGACCATGTACCCGGAAGACATTAAGAAAGAACAGACTGGCAAGACAAGGAGATGACAGCAGACCTGGCAGAAGCACAAAATCATCAATCAAACATCTTGGAGAACCGATCTGTTACCACCCAGATTACTGTATTACCGGAAGAAGATGGGAGATCCGTAACATAGTCCATGGCCATGTGAGTCCACGGGCAACTGCATATCGGCAACGGCAGGGGAAGACCTGCTGGCTTGAGAAGTGACGACTAGTTACGACCCCCGGAACTTAAAAATCTTGAACGTCCTTGACCTCATCTGGCCACCACTGCTTACAAGTTATGAGAGAGGCAGGCCTCTGCACCCCAGGGAGCCCTGCCACACAAGAGCAATGTCCCCAAGTTAGTATTCTCTCCCGAAAAGCAGCATAAGTCTTGCCAGGAGGAAGCTGCCGCAGATCCACAGGGGCGGCAACAACTAGTCATTCTGGAGGAACAATATGACAAGGAGTCGGATCTTCCCTAATTACATCAGAGGCACAAGAGACAGCATCGGCCTTAACATTCTTCTCTGCTGGACGGAAGTGTATCATAGAATTGAAATGGTAGAAGAGGGACCAACGAGCCCGTCGATGATCGAGATGCTGGGCGGTCTGGAGGTATAGGAGATTCTTGTGATCTTTGTAGATACAGACCAGATGAAGAGCTACCTTCCAGAAGATAACACCACCCTTCCGAGGCAAATTTTATGGCCAGAAGCTCCCAATAACCGATGGAGTATTTGCTGTCTGCAGCAGCAAACCCTAGGAATCTCTGTATAGTTTGTAGTCCCACTGGGTGAGGCCAGTGGAGAACCGCAGACAACTTCGTGGGATCCATCTGTAGACCCTTGTCAGAAATAATATACCCAAGGAACGGAAGACTCTTCTGGTAGAACTGGCACTTCTCAAGTTTTACATATTGGCGAATGGCCCTCAGATGCCTGAGAACTTGTTGTACGTGGGCCTGATGGTATTCCAGCTCAGTATAGAACATCAGGATATCTATGACACAGGTATATAACAAGCCTCTGAAAATGTCGTTGACAAATTCTTGAAAGACAGCAGGCCATTGCAGAGTGCAAAGGCCATGACTAGATACTCAAAGTGCCCATCTGGAGTGTTGAGGGTAGTCTTGCATTCATCCCCTTCATGGATGTTGATGAGATTATATGCTCCCAAATGTCCAATTTAGTGAAGACCTTAGCTCCAAAGAGGCGGTCAAAGAGTTCCCTGATAGAGATGAGCGAGTATACTCGTCCGAGCTTGATGCTCGTTCGAGTATTAAGGTACTCGAAACGGCTCGTTGCTCGGACGAGTATTTCCCCTGCTCGAGATCGAGCATTTAATTAAACAAACACAGTGAAGAACAATGAAGGATAGAATAAAAACAGTGAACACAGTGAACACAGGATCATTTAAGTGAAAAAGACAGTGAAGAACACAGTGAAGAATAGAGTACAGATGTTCGGCACATCTGCTTACTTGTCGGAAGATACACGCGGAACGGCAGCAGGGAGACATCGGGCGCAGCAGAGACACATCGGGCGCAGCAGAGACACATCGGGCGCAGCAGGAAGACATCGCGCGCAGCAGGGAGACATCGCGCGCAGCAGGGAGACATTGCGCGCAGCAGGGAGACATCGGGCAGCAGGGAGACATCGGGCAGCAGGGAGACATCGGGGAGACTTCAGTGGAAGAAGAGGAGCGGATCCCGGGACAGCGTATCTCCCGACAAGTAAGCAGATGTGCCGAACATCTGCAATCTATTCTTCACTGTGTTTTTCACTTTAATGATCCTATGTTCACTGTTTTTATTCTATTCTTCACTGTTCTTCACATCTGCTAACTTGTCGGGAGATAATATACGCGCAGAACAGTGAAGAATAGATTGCAGATGTTTGCATACATCTGCTAACTTATCAGAAGACATTCTTTTTCAATTAAATAACACATTTTATTCCCGAACCATGGTCCCTTTGAAAAATGCTCGAGTCTCCCATTGACTTCAATGGGGCTCATTATTCGAGACGAGCACTCGAGCATCGGGAAAAGTTCGTCTCGAATAACGAGCACCCGAGCATTTTAGTGCTCGCTCATCTCTATTCCCTGATCAAGGGTAGTGGGTAGTGGTTCTTCATGGTAACTTTATTAAGCCTACGATAGTCTATGCAGGAGCAGAGAGAACCATCTTTCTTGGCCACAAAAAAGAATCCAGCACCCGCAGGATACGAAGACTTGCGGATGAACCCATTTTGCAGTTTCTCCTTGATATAGGCAGACATAGCCGGGTACAGACAATGGGTATACCCAACCTCATAGCAGAGACGTGCCCGGAAGCAGCTCTATAGGACAGTCATAAGGATGGTGTGGTGGCAGAGTCTCGTCTAGTTTCTTCAAGAAGACATCGGCAAAGTCTGTATAAGCAGCGGAAAAATTAACCAGAGGCTTGGAGGATACCGAAGCGGGCATGATGGACACCGGCCAAAGAACCGAGAGACAACGAGACTGGTACTCTGGTCCCCATTGAAGAATCTCCCCAATCTGCCAGTCAAGCACTGGAGCGTGTTGCTGCAACTATGTGAGATGTGACAGAAAGGCAGACATAGATCAGAGAAGCACATAAAACAACAGTTTCTCCTTGTGCATAGCCCCAATTTGCAGAGACAGATGCGGTGCGGTAATATACTGGATTGCTAAGGACCAACCAACTGACGGAGGAGATGGCCAGCAGCTTCTTTAGGCGGACCACAGGAAGTTGATACTGGGAGACCAGGGCAGCATACTGTCCTGGAGCTGAGTAAAACAGGCAAATTCAGTCGTGGTGCTCTCAGCTAGGGACGCTCCTCCTAGGAGCCCTAGGTGCTTGCGTTTCCTGGTGACCTGAGGACAGACTGGACAAGACTCAAGAAAGTGTTACGGGCTGGCACAATAAAGACAAAGGTTCTCCTGTCTTTGTCAGGAGTGCTTTTGGGGTGTCAGACAAGCTTTACCCACTTGCATGGGACCTGGAGGGCGGCAGAGGTGGACTTTGGAAGACAGGAGTCAGGTGAGGCAGACGGCGGATCTTGCTTTGCACTTGTTCAAGACACTGGGGCAGATTTACTTACCCGGTCCAGTCGCGATCCAGCGGCAGGTTCTCCGACACTGATTCGGGTCCGGACGGGATTCACTAAGGTCTGTAGATGTTGCTGCTGTGCCGAGGTCTGCTGCAGTTCACCGGAGTTCACCTTCTATTTCTTGGTGCAGGTAAGTGCGTTGCAAGCGACACGCACTTTTTTTTTTAAATACCGCGGGTTTTCCGAATCCGTCGGGTTTTCCGACGGCCACGCCCCCGATTTCCGTTGCTTGCGCCAAAATCCCTGCGGAATTCGTGCAAAACAGAAATCGTCGGGATACCCGATGGAATCAGCGATTCGGACCCCTAGTAAATAAGCCCTACTGTTTCTCAAAGTGCTCAGTAAACTGGATGTCAATCTGAGTGGCCAGACAGTGAAGACAGTGCGTCGTTACTTTGCCCAGAAAGCCCTATTTTCAAGATTGCGACCAAGGCGGCTTCATTCCATTCTAGTTTAGAAACCAGAATACAGAACTGAACTGCATAATCACTGGAGTAGCAGAAGGAACCGCAGGAACTTGACCCTGGTGCTGAGTAGCCATAACATGCTGCAACATGGCGGTGACTTGTCCGAGTTGCTGCCCTTGCACGGTAATCTGCTGGGACTTCTGGGCCATGATGGTGGTAAGATCAGCTAGGCCATCCTTGGCGGGATTCATGGACAGATCTTACTGCCAGGTACCAGTTTTAGTGGACTCACTGGACCACCGCGGATGATGATGTAAGCTGACACCTGGAACCAGAGTCCATGTGGTACCTGTTTTTAACCAGAGCAGACCACCAGGTCATTCCACAGGCACAACTTTATAAGGATTATTATAAGGATGTAAGAATTTTAAGGCAAACGTGTGGTTGGGGATAGGCAGTTGGTCGAGACAGGCAGCTCAGGTCGGAGATTTAGGTCAGTACAGACAGCACGGGATGGGAGTCAGGAACGGAATTGAGGTCACATTGGGAAATCAGGATAAAGGGCGTTGGGGACACGCGCGCTGACCATTGCTGGAGTGCGGCTAGGTAAGTGAGGCTGCTGGCGAGAGGGGGCACACGGAGGCACACGGGTGCTTCTACCTTCCTGGAACATGGGTCGCATGAGCACCCGTCAAAATATCCACTCAGACACTAAGTTAAACGGGAAACTGAGTAACTACACTCTGCTTTTTTCCTATTTACGTGTCTCCTCTTGCCAGCTGGAGTGGAACTTTTTCCCAACTCCTGTCAGTGCACACGTTGGCTCCTGGAGATGAAGCGATTAACTTAAAAAAAATTGCATTGCTAAATCTGGCTGGAAGAAGCTGACATGGTGACTGAGGTAGAAGAAGAAAAGGAGGAATTCTTAAATCAAAAGTGTAATGTGTCAGTCACCAGATTTGTATAATCTCCAATGTCCTGTGACTTTTTACTATGAGAGGGAGCTACATGGAGACAGTGTTAAACTTTGTCAGTTATATTATCCAGCATCTGATACTGTGATTAATTTCTTGTAGTATATGGCTGTCTCTCTCTGCTTGATTCTAGTAACATAGCTATGTAGTAAGTTTGTTTCTATTCCTCTAACCCTGCAAAAACAAGCCCTCACCCGGCCCTGGAGGTGCAATAATGGGAGATTATGGTTATGAGTAAAGTCATCGCCAAAGTTTTATCATTTTAAAAATATAGTAAATCATATGATTAAATCATAGATTAAACTATATAACTTGGGTAACTTCCTGATCATACTGACTGACAGGGTAACACCGTAAATGCTACATCTATCCAAGCTAAAAGGTGAAATAACATAATATACATATTGGTCTTGTTCAGCTGGATGTGTACAAAATAGACCTGCACTGGAAAATACTTAACAATAAACATCCAAGAAAATTAATGTCTAGAGACCCGATTACACTATTCCTGGATGTGTGGAGAAGAGGTTTGGGGATTCTCTGGCTTCTGCTCCAGGGAGAACCGATAAAATATAAAATAAAACCCACTGTTGGTATCAGCAGCATTATATTATGTGATCTGGGCAGCGCTGCCTGCACAAATATACCATGAAATCCTCCTAATGTTTTGCAGACGCCAAGTTTCTTATAATTAAAATTCACCTGGAATGATGAAGAACCAAACATCCATCACCAGTGTTCTTCTTATGAGTCTAACCATTAACCAGGAGACCCTCTCTGTCCTCTTCATCTTCTTCCTCCTCATCTACCTGATGACTGTCTTCTCCAACTTTCTCATCCTCCTTCTAGTTGTTACTTGTGCTCATCTTCATACACCCATGTATTTCTTTCTTGGTAACTTGGCTTTCTTGGACATGTCCTACTCATCAGTCACTGCCCCGAGGTTGCTTTTCCACCTCAGCACCCACCGCTGGTCCATGGCGCTCCAAGAATGTAAACGGCAAATGTTCTTTTTGACCTATTTTGCAAGCTCAGAGGCTTACATGTTGTCTACTATGTCTTATGACCGGTATGTGGCCATCTGCCGTCCTCTTCACTACTCTCAGGTCATGTCTTGGGGAACATGCTCTCAGATGGTGACTTTGGTTTGGTTTTCTGGCCTCATCATCCCCACCTTTTTTATCGTATTTTTAAAACGATTGACCTTTTGTGGTCCCAACTTCATCCCAAACTTTTTTTGTGATCTTCCCAGTTTGCTCCAGATCTCCTGTACTGATACTACAATAAATGTTCTTGTCTTATTTATTGTAGCAGGTTTTCTTGGCATTGTATGCTTTGTCACCACGTTTTACCCCTATGTCAGAATATTTAGGGCAGTGCTCAGAATCGGCACCAGTGATGGGAAGAGTAAAGCTTTCTCCACCTGTACGTCTCATCTCACTGTGGTCCTCATGTATTATGTGTCTGTAACTTTTGTCTACTTTGTCCCTAACTCAAGTAATTTCCTTACACTGAATCGAGTGGTCTCTGTGATCTACACCCTGATCACCCCCTTACTGAACCCCTTAATCTACAGCCTGAGGAGTAAAGACCTGAAGGCCGCACTGCAGAGAGCGTTACATATACACCGGCTGCCTCCGGCCCCCGCTACTAGGAGATGAAGATGCCTCCTGCTCAGAGTCTATCATACATGGTCTGTGGGTTCAGGACTAGTTTCTTAATTCCAAATATAAGCCTTTAGGGTACAACATGGGGGGTTGGCGGCAGGAGTGGGAATGTATCATTAATTAAGTACTTGCTGAGATTGTATTATACCTATAGAGAACAAGATTCTTTTGTGGCTTTGTGTTCTCTACCCATTCTCAATCTGTTAATATAAAGTTGGGCACTTTGTTTCCAATCCGGGACGTGATGTGCTCTAAATTACTCTGTCTGTCAATCGATGTTTGGATAATACAGCAATAAATACCCCGAGGAAGGAGCAAGAGGCTTTGAAACGCGTCCAGCAAATTATCACAAAACAAAAAGCCACACTGCAAAAGATTCTCACCCAATAGGTCATCCGTATATTGTCCGTTACAGTAGCATCCATACCTTCACCTGAAGTCCACAACCGTAAGAGAGTCTGATTCAGCTGACCGGGACGTGAATGACTGATGGGCATTTGCAGTGGGAAGACACCACAGATAAGATCAGTGACCCTTTGTGTTAGTGATATATTATTCTACAGTGGCCATTTTGAACCAAGAGAACCAAACAGCAGCCATCTTAGACAAATCGGACATTTTAGTTTTAGCAAGGGGTGCTGACCTGCTCACAGCTAATGTCACTATTGTTTAGAAGTTACTGAGTTTTCATTTTAGCTCTTATCTGTCTGAAGTTTCTCTGCGTGAAGGCCATGTTATGACTTAACAGAGCTAACACAAGGGCAATTAGTCAGAGAAACGAGGCCTATGATAACAGGGAATAGATTATACTTCATTAACCCTTTGATAAAATGTCTTCAGGGAATGTCCTGGTAAAATTCATTATGACCAATAGCATTGCAGTATTCTATCTCCTTGTCACGCCCCGTTTGCTGGTGATGATTTTTTGTTTTATATATGCACCTGCGAGTGAGTAAACGGGGGAGAGATTCTACATTCACTAAGAGACTGGTGTGTCTTGGGTTTTGTGCTATTGTCCCGGTACCGGGCAGCCATGAAAGAGTTAATTAGAAAGAGCACTAATACTGAAAGGTGTTATACAAGAATATGCAACAGAGGTGACAATACGAATTTCAATATCAACTGATATTTTGAATATTCTAAGATACAACATGGAGAAGTAAAAGTTGCATCCACTGTATGGAAATTGTGACAAGTTCTAATTAGAAACCGACATTACAAATGTGATTTATAGAAAGTGATGAGCCAGGGCCCAGGAATACATTAATATGCTCCACCTTTTATTTCTGATAGAATCCCGGCTGGTTATTTGAAGACTCTTATAACATACGGTAAATGTTTAATGTGCTGTTGTTTTTCTATTGTGTGCTGCAATTTGTATAGATTTGTAAAATCTAAATTTAAAAAAATATATTTTTAGGTATTATTTAGCCAGGAATTATTCTCTAACTGTGGTAGGACTGCAGGCTTTTATACAGAATTTATCTTTTCATGCAATTTCATTACTTTGAGACCCTTTATGGCTCTTGCATTTTTTTAAATATATACATTTTTATTAGAAAATAAATAAATAAATAAAATTCAAGGGAATTGGTTGCACCTGCATTGATTTGAAGCTTTTCATTGGACACGGAGTAGCTGCTTTAGGTGTTGTCGATAGGCCAACTGCGGCCGTGAGGGATAAAAAAGAGGATCAGACAGAGATAGGAGATGGGACAGAGGGTCAACAGAACACGGTCAGAACGTGGGTCAAGAACGGGGAGTAACCAAACTGGGAGTCATATGGAAAAGCTTGTAGGATGTGACGTCAATCAGCCACGTGTTATGTATTATGTGTATTATATCTGTGACCCTAAGGCTCTGACAGCTTCCTATATATCCCTCCATATTCATGGCCTCACCCTGGATATCCCGAGGACTCCCTAGTATATTCTGAGCCCTTTATGTATTAAACAAAATGTCATACAAATTGTATTTCGAATGAAAAATGGGTCTAGAATTTCCATGTGTAACTCATGTTTGAAGTTCATAATAGATTCAAAGTAGATCAGTTCTGTAGGTACATCAGATATTTTGCCACAAATCCTCTAATATTTAGTTTGTGTTGTTTATTCTCCACCTAAAGCCGTAACATTTATTTTCAATTTACAGAGATTTATGGGAAATTTTTCTGTGATACAATAATCCATGTCATGTAATCGAAAGCCTAAAAATGATCTTTCATGGTTTTGTCCACATGACGTGTTCACCTTTATTCTTTGGGTCAGGACAATCACAGACAACACATTTATATAGTTTAGGTTTTATTTTTGGTGCCTTTAAAATGAATTTCATCTTCAGAAAAAATAAAAATTTTGCCCTTATACGACCCGTAATTTTTTGTTAGTGTTGGTGTCATTTTTGCGGGATGTTGATGGTTTCCTGGAGAACTTTATGACCTCTTGGTGACTTTTTATATTAATCTTTTTTCATCTCTAAGACTAGAATTGGTTTTAAATACATGTAAAAAAAAGTTTTATCACTAAATGTGCACATGTCCCTTTCTTCTGGATAAATGTAGTAACTTTGTGGTTATTCTTTAAGTTTGACCAAATCTTTTAAGCAAATTTTTCTTTGGAAACATTAATATAATTTATTCAAGAATAACCAAACGTTTAAACAAATTGGATAAATGAATAATACAAGTGAACTTTGTGATATATTTTATTAAAGAAAATGTTCCTGTCTCCTGTTATCCCCTCCTTTTCAGCTTTGAGCATTGAGTATAAATCAGATTTTTCTTCTTGTCCTTACACCGACAGCTGATAAAAATTTTCTTCGATTCCAATTTGAATCAATCTAGACCAATGTCTCTTCAATTGTCCTGATTGTCAAATAATTTTTTATTATGATTAGGCCTAACCTTAAACTAATTCTACACTGAACGCTAATCCTAAATGTATCCATTTAAGTTATTAGAATTAGCGTTATTGCGAGGGGGAATAAAAACCGAAGGGGTCTTATATTTCACTAGAGCAGAAATGCCGCCATGGCAAATATCAACCCTCTAAAATAACTTCAGAGCATCGCTTCTTCAAGCCAACCTGTTAGAAAGTAAAAAATAAAAGCTTAAAACACTTAATTAGTTAGTGTTTTTCTAATAAAAATAATTCATTAAATAAAGTAAAAGTCCCCTAAACACAAACATTCCCCACACATATAATAAAGTAAAAAAAAAAACACAAAATCACCCAAAAACCCCGCATATTTGGTATTGCCTCGTCTGTAACAAACAATTTAGAAACATTATTGGACCCGCTCAATGAACACTGTAAAAATAAAACCTGAAAAACTCGCCAAAAATGTACATATTTCATAAAATCCCTACACAAAAATGTTCCAAAAAGTGATCAGAAAAAGTTATGTGCGCCAAAATGGCACCACTGAAAAGGACAACTCAACATGTAAATGATAAGCCCTAAACCAGCTCTGTCAACCAAAAAATGTTAAAGTTCTAACTCCGAAAAGATGGCGATACAAAAACAAATGAGATTTTCTTTAGTTTTTTTTCCAGTAAAATTGTAAAAATATATAAAAACTATATAAATGAGGCATCACCATAAGCGTAGTGATCTATAGAATAAAGATAATATAGTATTTTTACTGTACAAACCCCAAAGAATACGAAAAGAAAGGAAACACAAATTAACGATTTTCTTTTCCTCCGTGCATTCAAGAGTCAATAAAATCAATAAGCTAATGACCCACTAAAATGAAGTATTTGTAAAGTGCATCTCATGTTGCAAAAAATAAGCCCTTATCTGTCCAAATTGCCAAAAAATAAAGATTGTAACAGCCAATAAAAAGTGACAATGCATAATCTGCTGTGAATGTCACGGCTCCCCCTCCGTGCCCTGGCGTGTGCCCGTACAGGAGTCACACATATGGGGGATTGTTATACTCAGGAGAAATTGGGTATCAAAATTTGGGAGTGTTTTTGGTATTTTATCTACTGAGAATTTGTATATTTTATGAAAAACACATTCATTTAGCCAAAAAAAAAATTAATTTCAAAATTGCATCCATTTTGTTTTGACCCCTGTAAAATAATTAAGGGTTAATAACTTCATAAAAGTTGTTTTACGTACGTTGAGGGTGTAGTTTATATATGGGGTAATTTAGGGTTTTACTTTTATTTAGGTCTCTCAAAAGTACTTGAAATCTGAGCAGGTCCTCAGTCCTGCGTTTTTTATGAAAATGTGAAAATCACACCTAACGTTCAAAGCCCCAGAATCCTACAAAAATGAGAGGATGCATAAGCAGACATGGTGAATGTTAGTTATTAAGGTTTTGCTGTTATGACTCTGTGTGGAAAAAGTAGAACATTGAATTTCCAAAACATGAATTTTTCCAAATTTTTACCAAGTATCTGATTTTTTCATAATAAACCACGCATACCACCAAAATTTTTCAACTAACATGAAGTACAAAGTGTCATGATGAAGAATTTCAAAATCACTTGGATATGTTAAAGTTTCTAAAGTTATAACCACTTAAAGTGACACAAGGCAGTTTTTTAAAAATGGCGTGTCAGGAAGGTGAAAAGTGGCTTCAGATCGGGGCACTTACATGTGATGTGATCGTCCTACAAGCTCCTCTCTGCTTCTTCCTGCACCCCAGCATGAGAATGACCCTCACAGCTGCACCCAGGTGTGTGACACCCTGCACCCAGTGATCTCCTCAGCAGTACCCAGGTGTGACACCTGCACCAGTGATATCCCAGCAGGGGCTTCTCGGAGGGGATCCCCAGCGCTGGTCTCCTGCTGCCCCCCTCCCTCTGGCCAGTAGCCTCCCAGACAAACAGTGTGGTCATCCTGCTTACAAATGGAAACTTCTCTGTACTATCTGCAAATCTTACAAACTTCTATCCTGCTCTGAGCTGCTTTTTGCAGATTTTTTGTTAAATAGAAGGTCATGAAATCTAAACAGAGGCTGCACATAGTGTCTGTACTAGTGTCTCTGAGCTCTGGGGATGAGCTGCTCTGCAAAGAGCCAGTGTTGCTTCTCAGTTAACGCCACCGTCAGGCTGAGTGTTTATGCGCCCGTTTTTGTGCTGAATGAAAAGCCCCAAATGATGAATATTATTAGGTGCAGCAAAACCTCTGGATTTGTCGGATAAATGAGGGAAACCTGACTATTTTTGCTGTGTGGCTAGTTTGGTGTTTAGTCGCAAAACTGCCGCAAAAACAGTGTGACAGTACGAAAAGACAAAAACAACAGAAAAAAACGAGTGATCCATCTGGCCCACAGTGCTTTTACATTTCAGTCATCCATTTACCAACAAAGAAAGGGAACGCCCATGGGAACGAGATTCTCACCCAGTTATGTCAACCTCTTCTTTTTTGGAGGGTAAGGTGCCAGTGATCTAATTTTGTGTTTGAGGTGAGGTGACCAAAATAAATTTTTATTTTGTATATATATATATCCCAAGTGCTTTCCCTAAAACTGACCGGCCATCTTTGTGCCACAAAAAAAATGAGGAATACAAAAAAGCAAGTACTAATAATAACGTCTGAGAGATTATTAAAGGCGCATATAAAAATGATATAAAGCGTGTATTATCAAGCTATAATAAGCAAAAGTAGTGTGAAATTACAATAACAGCTGTCGACCTGCAAAGTGACTACAGGCCAGTCCCCGGGTTTACATACAAGATAGGGTCTGGAGGTTGTTCTTAAGTTGAATTTGTATGTAAGTCAAACTGTACATTTTATAATGAAGTTCTAGACAATTTTTTTCTTTTGCCCCAGTGACATTGGAGTTTCAAAATTTTTGTGTAATTGGACCAAGAATTATCAATAAAGCTTCATACAGACATCTACAGCTGATCATTGCAGTCTGGGACTATAGTGAAAAATCCAAGAGGTCACCAGAGGTCACAGGGGGCAGAGGGGTCCGTCTGTAATATGGGTTGTTGTAAGTCGGTGTCCTTAAGTAGGGGACTGCCTGTAATATACAACGCATATCAGCGCTAGACAACCCAACCCAAACGCATTCAGTGTTTCTAAGTGTTTTGTTCCCTGTAGAATTATCAAAGAAAAGAACCTGGAAATAAATATATAAAGGTATAAGAAGTATGACCCCCCATAGTAGTACATACTTGGCATAAAATCCCAAGAGTTGATGAGTACAGACAATACAATTACCTAATAAATAATTCTACGCTATCTTGATTTATTTATACTAAAAAACCCAACCTTATACACCCCCACAACAAGTGTTTTTGCATCCGGTGACCCACATCTATACAAAAATAACATTGAGCTCCATACATACCCAAATCTATAACATCATTATAAGATAGATGTACCGAGTCATGAGTACCTAACTTCTGGGGGAACACTGATGGGTATAGAGGGGAGCCAGCGCCATGAATAATATAAACCATACAAGGTTACCAAAAAATTCTTGTGTCCCAAAAGCACAAGGAAAGGTAAAGTTCAATAAAGTCCATAAAAGTAAGTCCCAACAGGAAAAAGAGGTAATTAATGTAAATAAAACCTCGAAAGTTGTGTGGTCCATGAATAGATCCATAGGAATTTTTGTCCTCCGAAAAAGATCCAGCTCCTTATTTAGCTGATAATTAGGTAATAGCGGAAAAGCTTTCCTCGTGTAGGTCAAGATGTCCATATTAAAATAATCAGATTAGGACAACGTGAGTAGAAATACTACAAAACTAAGAAAGACAAGAAAAAAAAAGAAAAAATGTATAACTAAATGCAAAATAATTGTGCAAAGAAGATGAAAAGTGTATCTGTATCTATGGGGACTGAAAGAGACTGAAAGATCTATAGGGTATCATGTCCAAAAAGTGCAAACTGTGAGAGAAAAAAAGGGAAGGGAAGGAGGGGGGTCGGGAGGGGTTGGGAGAAGTGTGACAAAACACCACAACATAAATTAAAAAAAAATATATATATATATAGGTATCAGAAATATTCCAAGTGAAAAATAACTTACAGGTAGAGATGAAACGGCTCGTTGCTCGGACGAGTATCTCGCCGGCTCGAGATCGAGCTTTTACTTAAGGAAACACAGTGAAGAACAGTGAACACCAGGATCATTTAAGTGAAGAACACATTGCAAATGTTTCCGTACATCTGCTAACTTATCCGAAGACATTAGTGCCGTACGGTGTTCTTCACAATAGTATGTGGAGAACATTGGGGCAGATTTACTTACCCGTCCATTCCCGGTTGAGCGGCGCGTTCTCTGCGGTGGGATTCAGGTCCGGCCGGGATTCACTAGGTAGTTCCTCTGACGTCCACCAGGTGGTGCTGCTGCGCTAAGTTCCCCGAGGCCCGCCGAAATGCACTCAAGTTCACCGGCCTATTCCTGGTCAAGGTAAGTGCGAGTCTCGCGACACTTTTTTTTTAAGAGCGGTTTTTTTCCGAATCGCGCTCCCCGTGTTTTCGTTTTTTTTCGTTTGTCTAGCCGATGCGCGCGTGTTTTTCGTACGGCACGCCCCCGATTCCGTCGCGTGCATGCCAGCGCTGATGCGCCACAATCCGATCACTGCACCAAAATCCCAGGGCAATTCAGGGGAAATCACGCAATCGGAAATCAGAAAACGCGAATTGGACCCTTAGTAAATGACCCCCAATATGTGTGAAGAACACATTGCAGATGTTTAACACGGGTCATTCTCCTTTTGAAGTTCCACAAATATTCCATTAAATAAAAAAAAACAAAAAAGGACTGACTTCCTATTCTCAATAAAAGACACATTGGGGGTCATTTACTAAGGGCCCGATTCGGGTTTTCCCGACGTGTTACCGAATATTTCCGATTTGCGCCGATTGTACCTGAATTGCCCGGGTTTTTGGCGCACGCGAACGGATTGTGGCGCATCCGGCGCCGGCAGCGTGCAACGGAAATCGGGGGCGTGGCCGAACAAAAACCCGACGTATTCGGAAAACCGCCGCATTTAAAAAAAAAATTGTGTCGCGAAAATTACACTCACCTCATCCTGGGATAGACCGGTGTATTTTCGAGGCATTCCAGTCGGACTTCAGCGCAGCAGGCCACCTGGTGGACGGCGGAGGAACGGCTTTGATGAATCCCGGACCGAATCCAGCGCAGAGAACGCGCCGCTGGAATCGCGAACGGACCGGGTAAGTAAATCTGCCCCATTGTATTGCAGAGCCTTGGTCCCTTAAAAATGCTGGAGTCTCCCATTGACTTCAATGGGGCTCGTTTTCGATACGAGCACTCGAGCATCGGGAAAAGTTTGACTCTGAGTAACGAGCAACTCGAGCATTTTAGTGCTTGCTCATATATATAGATAAACTGAACAAAATCAAACACCCTCTGACATGGTCGTGCAGTAAGTCCTAAGGTGTTTCAATGTAGTATATAGAAGCCTGTAAAGAGTAAGTCCTACATTAATGCCAATCGGCACTTGGCAACCCAGCTTGTGGATCCCCTGTGCTTCTCGACTTAATAACTCATGTTTCCCATCTCTGACATTGTTACACAGAGTCAAGGTCACCACCCTAGGCCCCTAGTTCTGTCTGCATGATGGTTCCTAAAATGAGGCCGGGTTTTACCTTGAAAATGGGAATTTGAATTGATGATGCTGGAAAATATGCTGGGTAACCCTTTTCCTTAGTTCTTGGGTGTTTACCCCACATAAAGATGGTCCAGTTTTCTGCTAAAATCTTTTGAATATCACAACCATTGGTTGTTAAAAGTCGTGATGACCCGGTTTGAACTCAGTAGTTTGCTTGTTATTAGTGAGGATTCATTTGGTCTTGGGTCCGTAAAAAGGCTGTAGAAACAAGTCTCTTTGGAAAGCCCCTGTTTTAAATTTTTTGCGAAAGTCTCCAAGACATTTGACAAAAGTCTTCTGCCGATGCATTGGGGTTTCACCATATAAATTGGCTGCGGACTAACATATTTCATAAAATCCCTACACAAAAATGTTCCAAAAAGTGATCAAAAAAAAGTTATGTGCGCCAAAATGGCACCACTGAAAAGGACAACTCGACACGTAAAACATAAGCCCTAAACCAGCTCTGTCAACCAAAAAATGTTAAAGTTCTATCTCCGAAAAGATGGTGATACAAAAACAAATGAGATTTTCTTTAGTTTTTTTTGTAAAATTGTAAAAATATATAAAAACTATATAAATGAGCCATCACCATAAGCGTAGTGATCTATAGAATAAAGATAATATAGTATTTTTACTGTACAAACCCAAAGAATACGAAAAGAAGAACACAAATTAACGATTTTCTTTTCCTCCCGTGCATTCAAGAAAATCAATAAGCTAATGACCCACTAAAATGAGTAATTTGTTAAAGTGCATCTCAGGTTGCAAAAAAATAAGCCCTTAATCTGTCCAAATTGCCAAAAAAATAAAGATTGTACAGCCAATAAAAAGTGACAATGCATAATCTGCTGTGAATGGCGGCTCCCCCTCCGTGCCCTGGCGTGTGCCCGTCCAGGAGTCACCACATATGGGGGATTGTTATACTCAGGAGAAATTGGGTATCAAAATTTGTGGAGTGTTTTTGGTATTTTAATCTACTGAGAATTGGTATATTTTATGAAAAACACATTCATTTAGCCAAAAAAAAAATTAATTTCAAAATTGCATCCATTTTGTTTTGACCCCTGTAAAATAATTAAGGGTTATAACTTCATAAAAGTTGTTTTACGTACGTTGAGGGTGTAGTTTATATAATGGGGTAATTTATGGGGTTTTACTTTTATTAGGTCTCTCAAAAGTACTTGAAATCTTGAGCAGGTCCCTCAGT
Organism: Engystomops pustulosus; assembly: GCA_019512145.1. Lineage (NCBI taxonomy): Eukaryota > Metazoa > Chordata > Amphibia > Anura > Leptodactylidae > Engystomops > Engystomops pustulosus. Next base: position 119,680 of record WNYA01000228.1, on the reverse strand, counting down.
CCTGGTTTTTTTATGAAAATGTGAAAAATCACACCTAACGTTCAAAGCCCAGAACATCCTACAAAAATGAGAGGATGCATAAAGCAGACATTCGGTGAATGTTAGTTATTAAGGTTTTGCTGTTATGACTCTGTGTGGAAAAAGTAGAACATTTGAATTTCCAAAATCAATGAATTTTTCCAAATTTTTACCAATATATCTGATTTTTTCATAAATAAACCAACGCATACCACCAAAATTTTTCAACTAACATGAAGTAACAAAGTGTCATGATGAAAGAATTTCAAATCACTTGGATATGTTAAAGTTTCTAAAGTTATAACCACTTAAAGTGACACAGGCAGTTTTTTAAAAATGGGCCGTGTCAGGAAGGTGAAAAGTGGCTTCAGATCGGGGCACTTCAATGTGATCGTGATCGTCCTACAAGCTCCTCTCTGCTTCTCTCTCTGCACCCCAGCATGAGAATGACCCTCACAGCTGCACCCAGGTGTGTGACACCCTGCACCCAGTGATCTCCTCAGCAGTACCCAGGTGTGACACCCTGCCCCAGTGATCTCCTCAGCAGGGGCTTCTCCTGAGGGGATCCCCAGCGCTGGTCTCCTGCTGCCCCCCTCCCTCTGCCAGTAGCCTCCCAGCAACATTGTGGTCATCCTGCTACAATGGAAACTTCTCTGTACTATCTGCAAATCTTACAAACTTCTATCTGCTCTGAGTCTGCTTCTTTTGCGATTTTTTGTAAATAGAAGGTCATGAAATCTAACAGAGGCGTGCACATAGTGTCTGTACTAGTGTCTGCTGGCTCTGGGGATGACTGCTCTGCACAGAGCTCAGTGTTGCTCTCAGTTACGCCACCGTCAGGCTGGAGTGTTTATGCGCCCGTTTTTGTGGCCTGAATGAAAAGCCCCAAATGATAATATTATTAGGTGCAGCAAAACCTCTGGATTTGTCGGATAAATGAGGGAAACCTGACTATTTTTTGCTGTGTGGCTAGTTTGGTGTTTAGTCGCAAAACTGCCGCAAAAACAGTGTGACAGTACGAAAGACAAAAAACAGAAAAAGGAGTGATACCTCTGGCCCACAGTGCTTTACATTCAGTCATCCATTTACCAACAAGAAAGGGAACGCCCATGGGAACGAGATTTCTCACCCAGTAGGTCAACCTCTTCTTTTTGGAGGGTAAGGTGCCAGCGATCTAATTTTGTGTTTGAGGTGAGGTGACCAAATAAATTTTTATTTTGTATATATATATATCCCAAGTGCTTTCCCTAAAACTGACCGGCCATCTTTGTGCACAAAAAAAATGAGAATACAAAAAAGCAAGTACTAATAATAACCGTCTGCAGAGATTTATTAAGCGCGCATATAAAAATGAATATAAGCGTGTATTTATCAAGCTCTAATAATAAGCAAAAGTAGTGTCGAAATTACATATAAAGCATGTCGACCTGCAAGAGACTACACAGGCAGTCCCCGGGTTATACAAGATAGGGTCTGGAGGTTTGTTCTTAAGTTGATTTGTATGTAAGTCGAAACTGTACATTTATATGGAAGTTCTAGACAATTTTTTTTCTTTTGCCCCAGTGACAATTGGATTTCAAAATTTTTTGTGTAATTGGACCAAGAATTATCAATAAAGCTTCATTCCAGACATCTTACAGCTGATCATTGCAGTCTGGGACTAAGTGAAAAATCCTAGAGGTCACCAGGGTCACAGGGGGCAGAGGGGTCCTTCTGTAACTATGGGTTGTCTGAAGTCGGTGTCCTTAAGTAGGGGACTGCCTGTATATACAACGCATATCAGCGCCTAGACAACCCACCCACCGCATTCAGTGTTTCTAAGTGTTTTTGTTCCCTGTAGAATTATCAAAAGAAAAGAACCTGGAAATAATATATAAAGGTATAAGAAGTATGACCCCCCCATAGTAGGTACATACATGGGCATAAAATCCCAAGAGTTGATGAGTACAGACAATACAATTACCTAATAAATAACTCTACGCTATCTTGATTTATTTATACTAAAAAACCCACCTTATACGCCCCACAACAAGTGTTTTTTGCATCGGTGACCCACTACAAAAAATAACATTGAGCTCCATACATACCCAAATCTAATAACATCTATTATAAGATAGATGTACCTGAGTCATGAGTACCTAACTTCTGGGGAACACTGATGGGTATAGAGGGGAGCCAGCGCCATGATAATATAAACCATACAAGGTTACCAAAAAATTCTTGTGTCCCAAAAGCACAAGGAAGGTAAAGTTCACTAAAGTCCATAAAGTAAGTCCCAACAGAAAAAGGAGGTAATTAATGTAAATAAAACCTCAAAGTTGTGTGGTCCATGAATAGATCCATAGGAATTTTTTGTCCTCCGAAAAAGATCCAGCTCCTTATTTAGCTGATAATTAGGTAATAGCGGAAAAGCTTTCCTCCGTGTAGGTCAAATGTCCATATTAAAATAATCAGATTAGGACAAGTGAGTAGAAATACTACAAAACTAAGAAAGACAAGAAAAAAAAGAAAAAATGTATACTAAATGCAAAATAATTGTGCAAAAGAATGAGAAAAGTGTATCTGTATCTATGGGGACTGAAAGAGACTGAAAGATCTAAGGGTATCAATGTCCAAAAAGTGCAAACTTGTGAGAGAAAAAAAGGGAAGGAGAAGGAGGGGGGTCGGGAGGGGTTGGGAGAAGTGTGACAAAACACCACAACATAAATAAAAAAAAAAATATATATATATATAGGTTCAGAAATATTCAAGTGAAAAATAACTTACAGGTAGAGATGAAACGGCTCGTTGCTCGGACGAGTATCTCGCCGGCTCGAGATCGAGCTTTTACTTAAGGAAACACAGTGAAGAACAGTGAACACCAGGATCATTTAAGTGAAGAACACATTGCAAATGTTTCCGTACATCTGCTAACTTATCCGAAGACATTAGTGCCGTACGTGTTCTTCACAATAGTATGTGGAGAACATTGGGGCAGATTTACTTACCCGTCCCTTCCCCGTTGAGCGGCGCGTTCTCTGCGGTGGATTCAGGTCCGGCCGGGATTCACTAAGGTAGTTCCTCTGACGTCCACCAGGTGGTGTCTGCTGGCTGAAGTTCCCCGAGGCCCGCCGAAATGCACCAAGTTCACCGGCCTATTCCTGGTCAGGTAGTGGCGAGTCTCGCGACACTTTTTTTTTATAAATGCGCGGTTTTTTTTTTTCCGAATCCGTCGGGGTTTTTCGTACGGACCACGCCCCCGATTCCGTCGCGTGCATGCCAGCGCTGATGCGCCACAATCCGATCACGTGCACCAAAATCCCAGGGCAATTCGGGGAAATCAGCGCAAATCGGAAATCAGAAAACGCGAATTGGACCCTTAGTAAATTGACCCCCAATATGTGTGAGAACACATTGCAGATGTTTAACACGGGTCATCTCCTTTTGAAGTTCCACAAATATTCCATTAAATAAAAAAAACAAACAAACAGGACTGACTTCCTTATTTCTCAATAAAATGACACATTGGGGGGTCATTTACTAAGGGCCCGATCGGGTTTTCCCGACGTGTTACCCACTATTTCCCGATTTGCGCCGATTGTACCTGAATTGCCCCGGGTTTTGGCGCACAAGCACGGATTGTGGCGCATCCGGCGCCGGCATGCGTGCAACGGAAATCGGGGGCGTGGCGAACAAAAACCCGACGTATTCGGAAAAACCGCCGCATTTAAAAAAAAAATTGTGTCCGCGAAATTACACTCCACCTCATCCTGGATAGACCGGTGTTAGTTTCGAGGCATTCCATCGGACTTCACGCAGCAGCGCCACCTGGTGGACGGCGGAGGAACTGCTTTGATGAATCTCCTGCCGACCCAATCCAGCGCAGAGAACGCGCCCGCTGGAATCGCAACGGACCGGTAATGAATCTGCCCCATTTGTATTGCAGAGCCTTGGTCCCCTTTAAAAATGCTGGAGTCTCCCATTGACTTCAATGGGGCTCGTTATTCGATACGAGCACTTCGAGCATCGGGAAAGTTTGACTCGAGTAACGAGCAACTCGAGCATTTTAGTGCTTGCTCATATATATAATACACTGAACAAAACTCAAACACCCTCTCTGACATGGGTCAGTTCAGAGTCCTAAGGCTGTTCAATGTATATATAGAAGCCTGTAAAGAGTAAGTCCTCATTATGCCAATCGGCATTGGCAACCCGCTTGTGGATCCCCTGTGCTTCTCGACTTAATAACTCATGTTTCCCATCTCTGAATTGTACATTCAGAGTCAAGGTCACCACCCTCAGGCCCCTATCTTCTGTCTGGCATGATGGTTCCTAAAATGAGGCCAGGGTTTTACCTTGAAAATGGAATTTGAATTGTGATGCTGGAAATATGCTGGTGTACCCTTTTCCTTAGTTCTGGGTGTTTACCCCACATAAAGATGGTCCAGTTTTCTGCTAAAATCTTTTGAATATCCAAACCATTGGTTGTTAAAAGTCGTGATGACCCGGGTTTGAACTCGTAGTTTGCTTGTGTTATTAGTGAGGATTCATTTGGTCTTGGGTCCGTAAAAAGCTGTAGAAAACAAGTCTCTTGAAAGCCCCTGTTTTAAATTTTTTGCGAAAGTCTCCAAGACTTTGCAAAAGTCTTCCTGCCGATGCATTGGGGTTTCACACATATAAATTGTCTGTCCGGATACATCACCATAAGCGTAGTGATCTATAGAATAAAGATAATATAGTATTTTTACTGTACAACCCCCAAAGAATATGAAAACACAAATTAACGATTTTCTTTTCCTCCGTGCATTCAAGAAAATCAATAAGCTAATGACCCACTAAAATGAAATATTTGTAAAGTGCATCTCAGGTTGCAAAAAATAAGCCCCTAATATGTCCAAATTGCCAAAAAAATAAAGATTGTACAGCCAATAAAAAGTGACAATGCATAATCTGCTGTGAATGGCTCGGCTCCCCCTCCAAGCCCTGGCGTGTGCCCGTACAGGAGTCACCACATATGGGGGATTGTTATACTCAGGAGAAATTGGGTATCAAACTTTGTGGAGTGTTTTTGGTATTTTATCTACTGAGAATTTGTACATTTTATGAAAAACACATTCATTTAGCCAAAAAAAAAAATTAATTTCAAAATTGCATCCGATTTTGTTTTAACCCCTGTAAAATAATTAAAGGGTTAATAAACTTCATAAAAGTTGTTTTACGTAGGTTGAGCGGTGTAGTTTATATAATGGGGTAATTTATGGGGTTTTACTTTTATTTAGGTCTCTCAAAAGTACATGAAACCTGAGCAGGTCCCTCAGTCTGATTTTGCGTTTTTTATGAAAATGTGAAAAATCACACCTAACGTTCAAAGCTCCAAAACATCCTACAAAAACGAGAGGATGCATAAAGCAGACATTCGGTGAATGTTAGTTATTAAGGTTTTGCTGTTATGACTCTGTGTGGAAAAAGTAGAACATTTTGAATTTCCAAAATCATGAATTTTTCAAAATTTTTACCAGATATCTGATTTTTTCACGCATACCACCAAAATTTTTCAACTAACATGAAGTACAAAGTGTCATGACGAAACAATTTCAAAATCACTTGGATATGTTAAAGTTTCTAAAGTTATAACCACTTAAAGTGACACAAGGCAGTTTTTTAAAAAATGGGCCGTGTCAGGAAGGTGAAAAGTGGCTTCAGATCAGGGCACTTACATGTGATCGTGATCGTCCTACAAGCTCCTCTCTGCTTCTCTCCTGCACCCCAGCATGAGAATGACCCTCACAGCTGCACCCAGGTGTGTGACACCCAGCACCCAGTGACCTCCTCAGCAGGGGCTTCTCCTGGAGGGGATCCCACAGTGCTGATCTCCTGCTGCCCCCCACCTCCCTCTGGCCAGTAGCCTCCCCAGACAACAGTGTGGTCATCCTGCTACAAATGGAAACTTCTCTGTACTATCTGCAAAATCTTACAAACTTCTCTCCTGCTCTGAGCTGCTTCTTTTGCAGATTTTTTGTAAATAGAAGGTCATGAAATCTAAACAGAGGCTGCACATAGTGTCTGTAGTGTCTGCTGAGCTCTGCTGCTGGGGATGAGCTGCTCTGCACAAGAGCTCAGTGTTGCTTCTCAGTTAACGCCACCGTCAGGCTGGAGTGTTTTTGCGCCCGTTTTTGTGCCTGAATGAAAAGCCCCAAATGATGAATATTATTAGGTGCAGCAAAACCTCTGGATTTGTCGGATAAATGAGGGAAACTTGACTATTTTTGCTGTGTGGCTAGTTTGGTGTTTAGTCGCAAAACTGCCGCAAAAACAGTGTGACAGTACGTACAAAACACAAAAACCAACAGAAAAAAACGAGTTACATCTGGCCCACGTGCTTTTACATTCAGTCATCCTTTACCAACAGAAAGGGAACGCCCATGGGAACAGATTCTCACCCAGTAGTGTCAACCTCTTCTTTTTTGGAGGGTAAGGTGCCAGTGATCTAATTTTGTGTTTGAGGTGAGGTGACCAAAAGAAATTTTTATTTTGTATATACCTTATATACTCGAGTATAAGCCTAGTTTTTCAGCACAAAATTTGTGCTCAAAAACCCTAACTCGGCTTATACTCGAGTCAACAAAAACATAAGACAAAACTCACCTTTCTGACGTACCCATAGGTCCTCTTCTGTCTGAGACACTCTGAGACAGAAGAGGACCTATGGGGGACTCGGAAAGATGAGTACAGTGGTTATTTTTTTTCTTCTCCACAGGGGCTGGGTAGGCTTATGCTACAGTGTTGGCAGGCTGTATGCTACAGGGCTGGCAGGCTGTATGCTACAGGGGCTGGCAGACTTATACTGGGAGGCTGTACCAATCATTTCCCACCCTCGGCTTATACTCGAGTCAATAGGTTTTCCCAGTTTTTTGTGTTGAAATTAGGGGTCTCGGCTTATACTCGGGTCGGCTTATACTCGAGTATATACGGTATATATATCCCAAGTGCTTTCCCTAAAACTGACCGGCCATCTTTGTGCATAAAAAAAAATGAGGAATACAAAAAAGCAAGTACTAATAATACCGTCTGCAGAGATTTATTAAAGGCGCATATAAAAATTGTGTGTATTTATCAAGCTCTTATAATTAGCAAAAAGTAGTGTCGAAATTACATATAAAGCATGTCGACCTGCAAAGATGACTACAGGCAGTCCCCGGGTTACATACAAGATAGGGGCTGGAGGTTTGTTCTTAAGTTGAATTTGTATGTAAGTCGAAACTGTATATTTTATAATGGAAGTTCTAGACAATTTTTTTTCTTTTGCCCCAGTGACAATTGGAGTTTCAAAATTTTTGGTGTAATTGGACCAAGAATTATCAATAAAGCTTCATTACAGACACCTTACAGCTGATCATTGCAGTCTGGGACTATAGTAAAGCATTCAGAGAGCTTCACCAGAGGTCACATGGGGCAGAGGGGTCCGTCTGTAACTATGGGTGTCCTTAAGTAGGGGACCGCCTGTATATACAACGCATATCAGCGTCTAGACAACCCAACCCAACGCATTCAGTGTTTCTAAGTGTTTTTGTTCCCTGTAGAATTATCAAAAGAAAAGAACCTGGAAATAAATATATAAAGGTATAAGAAGTATGACCCCCCATAGTAGGTACATACTTGGGTATAAAATCCCAAGAGTTGATGAGTACAGACAATACAATTACCTGATAAATAACTCTACGCTATCTTGATTTATTAATACTAAAAAACCCAACCTTGCCACATCTTATTCCCCCACAACAAGTGTTTTTGCATCTGGTGACCCACATACAAAAATAACATTGAGCTCCATACATACCCAAATCTATAACATCTATTATAAGATAGATATACCTGAGTCATGAGTACCTAACTTCTGGGGGAACACTGATGGGTATAGAGGGGAGCCAGCGCCATGAATAATATAAACCATACAAGGTTACCAAAAAATTCTTGTGTCCCAAAAGCACAAGGAAAGGTAAAGTTCACTAAAGTCCATAAAGTAAGTCCCAAACAGGAAAAAGGAGGTAATTAATGTAAATAAAACCTCGAAAGTTGTGTGGTCCATGAATAGATCCATAGGAATTTTTTGTCCTCCGAAAAAGATCCAGCTCCTTATTTAGCTGATAATTAGGTAATAGCGGAAAAGCTTTCCTGCGTGTTGGTCAGAATGTCCATATTAAAATAATCAGATTAGGACAACGGTGAGTAGAAATACTACAAAACTAAGAAAGACAAGAAAAAAAAAAAGAAAAAATGTATAACTATAAATGCAAAATAATTGTGGCAAAAGAAGATGAAAAGTGTATCTGTATCTATGGGGACTGAAAGAGACTGAAAGATCTACAGGGTATCGGTGTCCAAAAAGTGCAAACTTGTGAGAGAAAAAAAAGGGAAGGGAAGGAGGGGGGTCGGGAGGGGTTGGGAGAAGTGTGACAAAACACCACAACATAAATTAAAAAAAAATATATATATATAGGTATCAGAAATATTCCAAGTGAAAAATAACTTACAGGTAGAGATGAAACGGCTCGTTGCTCGGACGAGTATCTCGCCGGCTCGAGATCGAGCTTTTACTTAAGGAAACACAGTGAAGAACAGTGAACACAGGATCATTTAAGTGAAGAACACATTGCAAATGTTTCCGTACATCTGCTAACTTATCCGAAGACATTAGTGCCGTACGGTGTTCTTCACAATAGTATGTGGAGAACATTGGGGCAGATTTACTTACCCGGTCCATTCCCGGTTGAGCGGCGCGTTCTCTGCGGTGGATTCAGGTCCGGCCGGGATTCACTAAGGTAGTTCCTCCGACGTCCACCAGGTGGTGCTGCTGCGCTGAAGTTCCCCGAGGCCCGCCGAAATGCACTCAAGTTCACCGGCCTATTCCTGGTCAAGGTAAGTGCGAGTCTCGCGACACTTTTTTTTTTTAAATGCGGCGTTTTTTTTCCGAATCCGTCGGGTTTTCGTACGGCCACGCCCCCGATTTCCGTCGCGTGCATGCCAGCGCTGATGCGCCACAATCCGATCACGTGCACCAAAATCCCGGGGCAATTCAGGGGAAATCAGCGCAAATCGGAAATCGGAAAACGCGAATTGGACCCTTAGTAAATGACCCCCAATATGTGTGAAGAACACATTGCAGATGTTTAACACGGGTCATTCTCCTTTTTGAAGTTCCACAAATATTCCATTAAATAAAAAAAACAAACAAACAGGACTGACTTCCTTATTTCTCAATAAAATGACACATTGGGGGTCATTTACTAAGGGCCCGATTCGGGTTTTCCCGACGTGTTACCCGAATATTTCCGATCGCGTGCGCCAAAAACCCGGGGCAATTCAGGTACAATCGGCGCAAATCGGAAATATTCGGGTAACACGTCGGGAAAACGCGGCCTCATGCACATGAACGTATGCTCGCCTAATCTGTAACCTGGATGAGCATAGAGCAGGAGAGAGTCGGGGTGAACGCTCCTCACTCCTCCCCTCTCCACTGAAAGCCGAGCAACTAGCACCATAATACGGTAAAATATAGCACATGTCCTATACTTTGCGGCGCAACACGCCCGGCACGGTCACGGTTTTGTGAGAAATCGCTTTCTCACTGCACTCTGCACTCATAGACGTCTATGGGGGCTGTGATGCGGCTGCAAATAAAGTGGCCATATCAACATATTATGGCCGCATTAGCCGGCGCTAATGAGCATCCGCGACGGATATATCAGGAGGCTCTGCCCTTCTGCTGTGGCACAGAAACCCTGATAAATACCCCCCATTACATTCGTCTGCACGGGAACTGAATTTATATAAAAGAAGCTCAAACATCATACAAAACAAAGCGCAGTTTTCCTGGAATTTCACAATTCTTTAAAGGGTCACCTATAAGTGGCTACCATCTAAACTAAAACTATTATATCAAAAATAAAACTCCAAAAACTAAAGTGTGCAGTTTTTCTACCATTTTAGGCGCCTAAAGACTGGAATTACAACAACAAATAAATAAAAAATTTTAAAAATGTAGAATCCAAAAATGTAGATGTATAAGAAAACCGCGGAAATTTCTGTAATATTAAAATATACAAAATGAAAAACAAAAAATGTTTCATGGAAATTTATCATTGCATCATTTTTTAACACAAATTTTCGATGTAGACTTTTACACAGCCGATCTGACCCTCCCAGAGCGGAAATAAATAATTATAGTGTATAAATATAAATAAATAGAAGTGTATATATATATAAATTAATATAAGTGTATAATTTATTTTATGAATCAAAACAAAATCACCGTAAAAATGCCAAAATATTTTTATCTTTTCTGCAGAAATTCCATTTTCTACACGCGGCTGGCGGTTTTCTTGAGCTTTTGCTTCAGTAAGGTAATGAGGCTTTTTACGACATAGCATTTAATAATGTTGATAGCAGAAAATATGAATTACATGCTAACTTCTATTACCGAAATAAGAGATGTGATGGGTCCGTCCTGAAAAACAGGGAGGTGATTAAAATGAAAGGTTTTTGTGCATCTATCAGGACTGCGGTGGGAAAGAAAATAGCCAAAGAGCAACACTGCCATCTGTTGGCGCGTTTAGGAAGCGCAGGATGTTCAGAGCTTACACTGATAATGACTAGAGATGAGCGAACATGCTCGTCCGAGCTTGATGCTCGGTCGAGCATTAGGGTACTCGAAACTGCTCGTTACTCGGATGAATACTTCGCCCGCTCGAGAAAATGGCAGCTCCCGCCGTTTTGCTTTTTGGCGGCCAGAAACAGAGCCAATCACAAGCCAGGAGACTCTGCACTCCACCCAGCATGACGTGGTACCCTTACACGTCGATAGCAGTGGTTGGCTGGCCAGATCAGGTGACCCTGGGATAGACTAGCCGCTGGCCGCGCTGCTCGGATCATTCTGTGTCTGGATGCCGCTAGGGAGAGAGCTGCTGCTGGTCAGGGAAAGCGTTCAATTATTGGATGTTTTAGATACTATCTAGCTTCATTCTGTCACTCTGTCATGGCCATGCTGTTGCCCATAGTTTTGGCATAATGGTGCGATTAGGCAGCCTCAGAGGCATCCATGCATATGCCAGCGCTGATGCGCCACAATCCGATCACGTGCACCAAAATCCCGGGGCAATTCAGGGGAAATCAGCGCAAATCGGAAATCGGAAAACGCGAATTGGACCCTTAGTAAATGACCCCCAATATGTGTGAAGAACACATTGCAGATGTTTAACACGGGTCATTCTCCTTTTTGAAGTTCCACAAATATTCCATTAAATAAAAAAAAACAAACAAACAGGACTGACTTCCTTATTTCTCAATAAAATGACACATTGGGGGTCATTTACTAAGGGCCCGATTCGGGTTTTCCCGACGTGTTACCCGAATATTTCCGATTTGCGCCGATTGTACCTGAATTGCCCCGGGTTTTTGGCGCACGCGATCGGATTGTGGCGCATCGGCGCCGGCATGCGTGCAACGGAAATCGGGGGGCGTGGCCGAACAAAAACCCAACGTATTCGGAAAAAACGCCGCATTTAAAAAAAAAATTGTGTCGCGAAAATTACACTCACCTTCATCCTGGATAGACCGGTGTATTTCGAGGCATTCCAGCGGACTTCAGCGCAGCAGCGCCACCTGGTGGACGGCGGAGGAACTGCTTTGATGAATCCCGGCCGGACCCGAATCCAGCGCAGAGAACGCGCTGCTGGATCGCGAACGGACCGGGTAAGTAAATCTGCCCCATTGTATTGCAGAGCCTTGGTCCCCTTTAAAAATGCTGGAGTCTCCCATTGACTTCAATGGGGCTCGTTTTTCGATACGAGCACTCGAGCATCGGGAAAAGTTTGACTCGAGTAACGAGCACCCGAGCATTTTAGTGCTTGCTCATATATATATATATAACTGAACAAAAACTCAACACCTCTCTGACATGGTCAGTTCAGTAGTCCTAAGGGCTGTTCAATGTAGTATATAGAAGCCTGTAAAGAGTAAGTCCTCATTAATGCCGATCGGCACTTGGCAACCCAGCTTGTGGATCCCCTGTGCTTCTCGACTTAATAACTCATGTTCCCATCTCTGAAATTGTTACATACAGAGTCAAGGTCAACCACCCTGAGGCCCCTAGTTCTGTCTGCATGATGGTTCCTAAAATGAGGCCAGGGTTTTACCTTGAAAATGGGAATTTGAATTGATGATGCTGGAAATATGCTGGTGTACCCTTTTCCTTAGTTCTTGGGTGGTTTACCCCACATAAAGATGGTCCAGTTTTCTGCTAAAATCTTTTGAATATCCAACCATTGGTTGTTAAAAGTCGTGATGACCCGGGTTTGAACTCAGTAGTTTGCTTGTTATTAGTGAGTGATTCATTTGGTCTTGGGTCCGTAAAAAGGCTGTAGAAACAAGTCTCTTTGGAAAGCCCCTGTTTTTAAATTTTCGCAAAAGTTCCAAGACATTTGACAAAAGTCTTCCTGCCGAGTGCATTGGGGTTTCACACATATAAATTGTCTGTCCGGAATATCCATCTTCAGATGGGTGCGATGGAAACTCTGATAATGGAGTAAACTATTCTGAGGTCCCTTCCAAAACGGTGAAATGTCGTCAATAGATCAGTTTTTAATTGAGCACATATTGGTTAAACAAAGGCCAAGGGGTAAATGTGCTCACCCTCCCACCACCCCAAAAACAAATTGGAGTAGGAGGATGAGCAACGTTCACCCATTGCAATAATAATTGTGTTTCAAAACATAGTCAAGTAGGTCCTCAATGAAAGAGTCATGTCATCTATCCGCAGTAGAGTGCTGATCCCAAAAATATGTATTGGCATGAATTCCATCTCGATACAATATGGTATATATACACTCAGCGGCCACTTTATTAGGTCCACCATGCTAGTAACGGGTTGGACCCCCTTTTGCCTTCAGAACTGCCTCAATTCTTCGTGGCATAGATACAACAAGGTGCTGGAAGCTCCTCAGAGATTTTGCTCCATAGTGACATGATGGCATCACACAGTTGCCGCAGATTTGTCGGCTGCACATCCATGATGCGAATCTCCCGTTCCACCACATCCCAAAGATGCTCTATTGGATTGAGATCTGGTGACTGTGGAGTTTTATTAATACCTATGGGCTCAGAATATACAGTTAGTCTCGGGATATGCAGGCAGACATTATATGGAGAGATATATAGGAAACTGTCAGAGCCTAGTCCAATACTCCATACTACATCCTAATTTCCTGTCCTAATATTCTGTACCACAAACACAGAAATAAACCAGGACCACCCCTTACATTATTAATGGAACATAACATTGGTATGGATCAGTAAATAAATCTGACCAATTCACCAGTTTTCAACGCCAAGGATCCATGTAACTCAGCGAGATCCAAGGAGATGGCTCCACTGGAATCAGGTATTTCAGAGTTTGGCAGGTTTGGGGGTGAGATCTGGGCGATAGTATTCTGTGGAGGATATGACTACGAATTTCTCCAGCCTTGGCTCGTGTATGAATCATCACGGCGCCAGCCCTTTGCATTCATCACTACATGGCAAGTCCTACTAGATGCCGCATGGATATGTGGTTTGGTTAGCCCCTTGTGCACGATTACATGGTGTAGCCTCAGGGGTATCACACTTAGGGTCACACTAATCCTTATGTCCTTATCATTGCCTTCAAGGAGGGTTACAATCGCGACAAAAGAGGTACGAAACCTAAACCTTTAGCAATTGGTCAGATGGTGATCAGGTTTCTCCAACAGAATCCGCAGTCCCAAAGTAAAAACGAGTAGGACATGAAATTACGTCGCAAGAGCTTCTCTTAGCTGTGAGGCTCAAAGATCCGGCAAGGGTCACAGGAAGTGGCAGAACTTTGATAGCAGTCCAGCTCCACTTATTGGCGTGCTGGCCCTTTAAATCTTAGAGTGCATTCGCACGCTGAGCTGCGGGAGCCAGAGGACATCGCGGGAGCCAAGGGGAAGTGATCGTGGCACTGGGCGGGGCGACGCATCAGGAGCGCATTGAGTGCCGCCCGCGATCCGAGACATCGATATGCGTGGAGCAGCCGTAGCATTTGGCCCCCCCTTCGCCTCACCGCCTCTTCTCTTCTTGCGGCCATAAACCTCTGGAGGAGAGTCCGATCCAAATGTTCTCTTCGTAGCTCCCAGGATCCTCTCCGCCTCAGGCCGAACCCCTTCCAGCCTGCAGAAAAGAACCGCTTAACGCCCTCTCACAAACTGGAGTAACTTCATGTCCAGAGCTTCCTTAACCTCATAAACTTCTGGGGAATCCGCCTCAGGAGCAGGAGGAGGTGGGCTTGGGGTTGGAGAAGCTTTTCAGGATACTGGTTTCAGTAGGAGAATGGAAGGAGTTCGGTGATGTCGCATAGATGGAGGAAGGCGTAGTTTGTAGGCCACTTGAATTGAATGCGCTTGATACCTCGAAAGGAAGCCAAGAACCGGGAGGGGTGAGGGAGGATGGGACTGAGCTTTAGCTAGTACTTGATCGAACGGTCTCTGGCGACAACCATATTTTTCATTGCACCAGGAGAAAAGACAGGAGGAGCCCGACACATCTTTATCAGCCTTGGGTCCTTGTATGTGTCTGTATCTCACAAAAAGACTGGCGGTCGTCCGCAAATAGAGTTGGGTCCCCCCCCTGCAATGAACATCAGAGGGAGTAGACACGGAAAGAGAGGCGAGGAATACTTCCATAACCACAAGAGACGAGACAAGCCAGGTATACCAGAGTCCAGGGAAATATATGAGTAACTCATCCCAGGTATGAGGCAGCAGAGCCCGTTTTGTTCTTTACGAAGTGGCGGAGATACAGCTCCCAAAGTCTGGTTCACCCCCTCTCCACTTGACCATTCGAAGAGGGTGGTAGCAGAAGAGAAAGTCAAGGGTTGACTCTCTGCAGTTGGTTACACAAGGAACTCCAGAATTTTGACACAAACTGAACTCCTCCAAAACTCCACGGATCGGACCGAAATGTGCAGCGGAAGACTGCAGCCGGAATGATATGTCGAAGAAAATGCTGTCAAGACTGTGGAGAAGACGGAAGACCTGGAAGGTGCACAGAAATGTGGACATCTTTCGAAAAACCTCGTCACCACTCCAGTTACACTACTGGCTGGCCCTATTAGACAGGCAGATCAGTGACAAATCCATTGCATGGTGGTAGCCACTGGGCGACTGTTGTATCGCAATGGTAGTAACAGTCCAGCCGGCTTAGAGACCGAGAAGCTTTGGTTGCGCACAGGAAGTATTCATGAGATCCACACCAAACTTCCAACTCCCCCGGACATCTTTGACCAGGCAGCGCCACCAGTACGAGTGGGCGGGAGATGAGGCCATGTTGCGTTAAACACCCCAGGGTGCCAGCCACATGGAGAATGTGCCCAAGACAAAATCCTCTTCCGAATGCAAGGTCTACATATTCTTGCCAGGAGTAGCTGGCGAAGATCTACTGGAGCTGCAAACAACAAGCTGGTCTTGAGAAAATTATATGCCGAGGGAAGCTGGTTCCTTTCCAAATCACATACCTCAGAAAGCACGAGATAGAGCATCAGCTTTACATTCCTGTCTGCCGGGACGAAAATGGTATCCGGTCGAAACGGGAAAAGAACAATGACCCACACCCGCCTTGGCCTGGGATTCAAGCGCTGGCATACTGGATGTTATACCCACCAGTTCTTGTTGGTCAGTGTACACACACATACGGTGGATGAGAGCACCCTTCAGAAGATACGCCATTCTTCAGAGAGAGCAAGGTTAATGGTCAAGACTCTCGTCCCAATCGAACAGTTTTCTTTCAGCTGTGTAAAGGGTGTTGGAAAAGAAGCTGCATGTGGAAGTTCGGGGGGGAGGAGGTGTGGATGTGGGAGGGTGGGGGTGGAGGGGAAGGGGCGGGCTCTCCCGCCGTTCTTAAGTGGGGGGGAGAGGGGGGAGGCAGCACCTGTTCTGGGTGTTCGCTCTTTTTGTTCGCTGCCCCCCGTGGTTTCCTTAGCCCGCTGCCAGTCTTGTGTCTTTTTTCTAGCTTCGCTTCTCGCTCTTTCCTTCTCTTTCGGTTAGGATCCTTCTCCCCCCTTTACCCCATCGTTTGACTTTTCTGTCTGTGGCTCTTGCTGCTCCATACGCTCCCACGGAGGACGCATCCACCTCAGAAGAAAGGTTTTTGTCGGTATTCAGGCCTAGAGAAATCCTAGAACCGAAGGCAAAAGCACTTTAACTTGTAGAAGGGCGCGTGCTGTTCTCTGGTGGGGGAGCGGGTGGGGTAGGAGACGGGCACGTGGATTGGTCACCCTTCTGGTGACGCCACGATGGAGACACCACAGTGAAACTGGGGAATAAACTGTCTATAAAATTTGCAAACCCCAGGAACCGTCTGTATGGGCTCGGAGGCCCTCTGGGCGTGGCCACTGAAGAACTGTTGACAGTTTCCGCAGGGAGCCATCGGGAGGCTCTGTCGGAATTATATAACCAAGAAATCTAAGGCTGGTGTGCTGGTTGAGAACGTACCTGCCATTTCTTTCTTCCAGTTTGGCGTATAGATGTGTTGGCACGAAGTCGACCAAGAACTTGAACGTACGTGTCTTGGTGGGATTCGAAGAAGGTCCGGGAGAGTACACCACAGTATGTCATCCCAGGTAGACCACTCACTGTATAGAGGAGGTCGGGGAAAGGAGTAATTAACAATCCTGGAAATACACAGGGGCATTACCTAAAAATTCAAAATGCCCACGGGTGTTAAACGCCATCTTCCCCTCGTCACCTTTTTGCGGATCACCGGAGTGAGATTGTACGCACCCCCGAAGATCCAGTTTTTGTTGGAAAACACCTTGGCAACCAGCCGGAGCGCAGGGGCGATCAAGGTTTCGTGATCAACTGCAAGGGGTATCGGTTTTTAAAACGGATCTTGTTCAGCCCACTATAGTCTATACCGGGAGTAAGGGAGCCGTCTTTCGGTTGGTGACAAATAAAGAATCCTGCAACAGCCGGAGAGGAGGACTTGCTATGACCCCACCTTCTGGCAATTCTCCTTGATTTATTCATAACATTGCGAGCAATCTAAGGAACAGAAAGCGGATAGACCGCTACCCTTCTGTGGGTAGAGTTGCACCCGTAATGAAGAATCACATGTCAATCATGCGGAACGATGTGGAGGTAGATCCCAGCTGGTCTACTTGGAAAACACATCCTATCTGCGAAGTCCATATACGGAGCGGGGAAGTGTCTGCAGAGATTTGTGAAGACACTTAGAATCCTGACAGGTATTGAAGTGACCCCGCATGCAATGTGAGGAACATCCCGGCCCTCCCAACGGAAGAATCTCCCCCAGAAGACCACCCAGGAACAGGGCATTGAGCTGCAACCAGGGGACCGAGCATAAGAGCATATGTTGACTTTGGGGCAGCACAAAAAAAACAAAGTCTCCCCTCTTTGATGTCGGGCACCAACTTAGCGAACACGGGGTTTCGTGCTAAATCAGATGGCAGGAAAGAATCGGACCATTGACCAGGCTAAAGGACAATGGCTTCTCGAGAGAAACCTAAACCCCCGGGCAGTGATGCTGAGAGACCAGGGCAGCATCCACAAAGTTCGCTGTAGAGCGCGAATCCAGGAATGGCAGAAACTGGTCTGGTACCCGGTGCATCACCGCGGAGTCAGAGTCAGACGGGGAGAAGCTGTATTTACACTAGGGACGCCTCTCCAAGAAGCCAGGGCTTGCCGTTTCCCGGACGTTGAAAAGGATGACATGACACGTTAAGTGCTCTCTGGGCTGACACATTACAGACAGAGGTTTCTCCTGTCGTCCGTCTTGAACGCCTCCTCTAGGGAGAGACGAATCTGTTCCACCTGCAGTAGTTCCTCTCAGCAATTCAGGCGGAGGCTGGGAGTCTTTCTAAAGGCCAGGCCAGGGAGGCGAGGAAACGTCTTACCCCGAGCTTGAAGGGTTCTAGATAGTGCGCAGTTCCTGGCGCGATTCCTTGACGCGAACATCAATCCAATGGCCAGTGTGAAAACCACTCCCAGTACGGCAGGTCCCGAGCGAGCCAAGAGCGTCCCTTGACCCCGCAGAGAGTCCCTTTTTAAAGGAGCGATGAGGGCTGCATCATTCAAAGGCCAGGCTTCCGGAGAGGAGGCTGAACAATAATGCCACCTTAAGACACCGCTCCGAGACAAATTGCGAAGGCTGAGCTCTATTTGCAGAAGCACTGATTGTTAAAGCCCCTGCAATCCTTGGTGTCTTCCGTCAACTTGCGGGCATAGACAAGCCAAGTCGGGGTTCATCGGTAGGGAGGACAGACCCGGACCGGCAGGGGTCCACGGGAGCGGCCAAAGGAGCCTGTTTGCTTAGCTGCTGGCAGCTAGCCGCTGTTGCAGCAGGTGGTGGTGACTTGATCCAGCTGTTCACGGTTCGGATCGCAATCTCCCCCCCGGGATTGTTGGACCACAATGGCGGCAAAGTTGGGGCCGATTAGGAAGCGGGACCCATACCGCAAAAAACCTCGCAGGATCCCGGCCGATCTTACTGTCAGGATTCGTGGTGTTGGTGAATCCCCTGGACCACCCAGGACCCGCGCAGTGATACCAGCCAACACCTGGACCCGGAGTCCAAGTGGCACCACCTGGTTCCTTCAACCCAGAGCCCGCCGCAAAGCTTGTTGGATTGCCTGCGGGCAGGATACCACACCTGGGTCGTGTTCCACAGGTGCGACTTGGCCCGCGGTGTCAGTCGAGGTCTAGGTACCATTAAACAGAGAGACAGTCTCGTGTTCGGGTCCCTGCACAGGTCAATGCCAGGCGGCAGAGATGCAGGATAAAGTCCAATCCCCGGGGTCAGCAACGGGAGGTCCCAGACAGAAGTGGATTGGAATATAGCACAGGAACACAGCCACACACGAGGAACCAGGAACACGGCAACACAGGCGCGGGAGCAGAACCATAGTAATGCAGTGAGAATGCTGTGAGGACACCGGAACGCAGGACATACTCGCAAGGAAGCCTTTCTTCTTAGGCTGTGAGGTCAAAGACCGGCAAGGGCACAGGAAGTATCAAGAAAAACTTATATCAGGCCAGCGCCATTATTGCGCGCTGGCCATTAAATATTAGAGTGACGGCGCGCGGCGCACCGCCCTGGGTACTGGGACGCGGCGTCGAGCTGCGGGAGTCAGGAGGGTGATGGGGCACGGGAACCGGGGTCAGAACCGGAACACGGTGCCGCCCGCGATCCAAGAAAGCATCGCGGGAAGCAACCCGTGACACATGGATTTTGTGAAAGAATGAGCGAGTATACTCTTACCCGAAGCTTGATGCCTCGTTCTATTATTAGCGTAACTCTCGAAACAGCTCTGCTGCTCGGACGAGTATTTTTGCCCTGGCCTGATAACGAGCTTTCACTTCACTAAGGAAACACAGTGAAGAACAGTGAAGAACACAGTGAAACAGTGAAACAGGAGCATTTTAGTGAGAACCCAGGGAGAACACATTGCAATGTTCCACCATCTGCTAAACTTATCAGAAGACATTAGTTCCGAACGGTGTTCTTCACATAGTATGTGAAGAACATAAGTGTGAAGAACAACATTGCAGATGTTTTAACACGGTTCTTCTCTTTTTTTGAAGTCCCACGAATATTCAATTGAATGAAAAAAACTGAAGAAACGGGACTGACCTTCCGTATTTCTCAATAAAATTACACATTATATTGCAGACCTTGGTCCCCTTTTAAAATGCTTGAGTCTCCCCATTGACGTCAATGGGGTTTTCGTTATTCGAAACGAGCATCGGGAAAAAGTCTACTCGGTAATGAGCACTCGCTTTGGTGCCTGCTCATCTCTACTTGTGAAACCTGCTTTTCCTCCTCACTCCATGGGATTTTGCATGGCAGAGGCTTAGCACAGAATAGGGGGACTGTTCCATCATTGTTTGGATGTATCTTAGTTTATCTTACAGAAAGTCTCCAGGGGTCACAAATCAGGTGAAAAATGTATGTTCTACTAGACCCGGCTTATTGTGCCCTGAATTAAAAAAATTACATCTGTGTTAGTTAAATAAAATCTAAAGAAGTCCCCTACAGATCCTCCATTTTTGCACAAAATCCGAAATTAAGAAATTGAGCACGACCAGTATTATAGACCCTGAGCAGGAGGCATCTCATCTCTTGTAGCGTGTCGGGAATGCAGCGCCGGTGTATATGTACGCTCTCTGCAGTGCGGCCTTCAGGTCTTTACTCCTTAATGCTTTAGATTACGGGTTCAGTAACGGGGGTGACATGGTGGTAATCACAGAGAAAAACTCGACTCAATGCATCGTAAGTTACTTGCGTGGGAACAAGGTAATGGAAAAAAATGATCCCATAATATGGATGACCACGTCATATACGTACGGTGAGGAAAGCTTTACTCTTCCCTTCACGGGTGCCGATTCTGAGCACTGGCCCCTAAATATTTCTACATCGGTGTACCAAGTTGTAACACAGCCGAACAAACCCCTCCTACGATAACTAAGCAAGAACATTTAGTTGTAGTATCATACAGGAGATCTGGAGCAAATTATAAGATCACAACAAAAGTTTTTGGATGGAAGTTGGGAACCAACAAAAGTCAATCTTTTAAAAATAAGATAATAAATGATGGAATGAAGAGGCCATAGACCAACCATAGTCCCCATCGATTTCATCTTCCTCAAGACATGACCTGGATAGTGGAGAGGACGGCAGAAGGCTACATAACCCGGTCCATAACAAGACATGGAGGACGAACATGTAAGCAGCGCCGCTGATCTAGCTTGATAAATGGTCAAAATACCATCGTAACTTTACATTCTGAATGGACACGGACCAGTGTTGGTGATGAGGTGGAGAGCATGCTAGGAGTCAGTGAGTGAGATAGGACATGTCCAAGAAACCCAAGTTACCCAAGAAAGAAATACAGGGGGTTTATTAAGATGACACAAGTAAACACTAGACGGATGATGGAGAAAGTTGGAAGAAGACAGTCATCAGGTAGATGAGGAGGAGAACGATGAAGAGGACAGAGATGGTCTCCCTGGTCTCTGATAGACTCATGAGAAGAACGCTGGTGATGGTAATGTTTTGGTTTCTCTTCATTGTTTTCCAGTTTGAATTTAACCAATTAACCCGAAATGGGTTTGCTGGCTGTCTCCCTGGGGGCCAGGTTCGGCATTTGGTGAAAGGGTTGATAACTTACTGGGAGGGTGCGGGGATGGACCCAGCTGTCCGTGGTCCATTAGTTTGGCACCAATGACAGAATAGATGGTAGGTGTAGGAGCCTAAGAATAATTTTAAAGAACTAGGTTCAAACGGCTTAAGAAAGACCTCCAAGGGTAGTCATTCTCCGGAATCTACCTTTGCCATGCGCTACACAGAGCAGACAGCGGGAGCTCAGGGGAGTTAAATGCATGGCTCAGCTCCTGGTGGTAGAGCAGAGGATTTGGGTTCCAAGTCACTGGTCTGACTTTTCACTGGGTACAAAGCTGTTTTCCTTTCTGCAGATAACTTGCACCTAAGTGAAAGGGGGGCTGCCTGTGCTGGGGGAAGGAAATCCTAGCAGGGGTGGCGAGTATTTAAACTGGATCGGGGTAGGAGAAAAGGAAGACACTGAGGGGTAGACAGGTCAAGTAGGTGGGCAGGTTAATTTTTTGTGGATTGTGAGGTGGGGCGGTGAATGTGGGGACCAATGCGGTGGATCAGGAGATCCACAAGTTTTTTCAAACATGGTGAGGATCTATGTGTCCAGTAAAATACTTTAAAAAATCAGATAAATACCTGTGGAAAATAATTGTATGTTCACAATGCCGAAGTATCACAGGCAAAATGGGCGAGCCTTGAGGCTCGATTTAGGGAACAGTTAGATTTGTTGGTGTAAGCAGAGACATGGCTTGGGATGCATCGCATGATTGGGTGTTAAATTCAGGTTTTTCCACTCTTGTCGGAAAGAACAGGCAAATAGGAGGGGAAGGTGGTGTAGGTCTGTAGTCAGAAGAGACTTTACAAGCGATGTTAAGAATCAGTGGTCCCTCAGAAGAGTGTGGAGGATTTGGGAAAATCGAAAACTTTGAATTTTAAGAGGCCAATTTCCAAAATTTCAGGGCTGCCTAAGTGGGATACAGGAAAAAAAACTGGGATCAGATACTGTCCACATGTGATCTAATGTAATGGGAGCAATTCAAACTATCTTGGTTTATTATACTTCTAAATTTATTCCACTAGGTCACAAGTATATACGGGGCTAGATTCACATCCCGCCGTGTCTTACAGCTACCGTTAAAAAGGGCAATTAATGAAAAAAGGGGGCTTTAAAAAATATAAACTGATGGTCACCAGAGGCCTTTTCATACTTACAAAAAGTTACCAAAATACTGTAAAAAAAAGAATCAAATCAGCCAAAATACAATGAGAAGCAGGTGGCGAAAGATGGTTTGGCAAGAAATCATTTGCAATTGGATTGAAAACTGCTGAATGACTTATCCAGAGAGTTTGTCAATGATTCCTACTCAGAGATGGTCACCATTCTGATGGTGTACCTCAGGTTCTGTGCTTGCCCCTACGATTTAATATATTTATTAAGGATATAAAGGGAGGACTAATAAGCATGTGTCTATTTTTGCAGATGACACCAAACTGTGTAGTGTACTACAGTCTATTGAGATGGTACAGAGGCCTGCAGGGTGACTTGGACAAACTGATGTTTGTCATCCACTTGGCAAATGAGGTTGTATATGTGGATAATGTAAGGTTATGCACCTGGGGGCCAATAATCCAAGGCAAAATCTGTCCCTTGGGGAGTAAGATCTGGGAGAGTCCCTTGTTTCGATAGGACCTGCTTGGGGGTACTAGTAGATCATAAATTGAATAACAGCATGCAGTGGTCCAATCAGGGCTCACCTCTACAGCTAGTAGGCTCTTGTTCTGTATCAAAAAGTTGTATGGACTCTCGTGATAGCTGGATGGTAATATTACCCCATGTTAAAGGCACTGGTTCTGCCTCACCTGGAATATGCTGGCCAGTTCTGTGCAACGGCACGGTCCATAAAAAGATGCCCTGAGCTGGAGAGGTGCAACGTAGAGCCACAAAAATGATAAGGGGTATGGAGGGTCTTTGGGTATGACTGAAAGATTAAATCAACTGATTATTTAAGTCTGGAAAAAGAGACACGCGGGGGACATGATTAATTTTATTTAAAATCTATGAATGGTCCATATAAAAATATGGTGGAAAGTTGTTTCAGATTAGATCAAATCAAAAGACGAGTGGCACTGTCCCTCCGTCTGGAGAAACAAGGTTTAATCAAACACCGGAGGCGACAGGGCTTTTTTTCTATAAGAACTGTCACTCGTGTGGAATATCCTGCCTCATGCGCTGGTCACAGCAGGACAGCAGAGAGCTTTAAGAAGGTTCGAGAGCCTTTTTACCCTCAATACATTGAATGGTTATGTTATATAGAATTGTTTCCCCCTAAATCCCTTCCTCATCCAATCCCTCCCGGCCTGGTTGAACGTGATTCGCACAAGTGTCTTTTTCAACCGTATAAACTATGAAACTATAACGTTACGAAAATTTTTGGGACCTCTGTAAAATGTAAGGAGAATGTCATGGAAAATTAATATCTGACCAGAGCCGAAAGTAAAATGCTGCGCTGATAACCAACAGTGATCTTTATTGTATTCAAAGTGTCCAAGGTGTTGTTGTGCTCCTAGGAGCCAGAGCCGCCACAGAGCCCCAAGCAACTGCTTTGAACCTCCAGAAATTTAAAAAAGGGTAATTAGAGCGCTTGACATTAATTTTTCTCGCGTGTGGGAGGACGTAGTTTCTATTCGAAAAATCACGGGTCGGTACAAGGTACTATTTCCTCCATCCCTGAGCTTGGACAAGACCAAGATGTTATAATGTGCCCTTTCCACCATTTATCTTTGAGAGATTTAGTATTTATCATACACAGGCACCTGCTGGTCACGATTCACCAAATTACAGAATCCTAAGGCAAACTTGTGGTTGGGGACAAGCAGGAGGTCCGAGACAGCAGCACAGGATCCGAGTCAATAACGGAACCCGGGGTAACAACGGTGGGATCAGAAACACCGTAAATCATCGCATGAGCCAGCTTTCTCTAGGCATTAGAATACAAAGATCATTAGGAATGTGCAGGAGAGGCAGGTTTAAAAATATAATTCTGGGAAATGGGAAGCGCCAATTAACAGTGCAAAGCTGCGAACCTTTAAACTTTCTGAAGCCGCGGCGCACCAACGCTCGCCCTAGGAGACGGAACACGCACAGCACGCGGACCAGAATTTAGGAAAGGTGCACAGCACGGCGTCGCACCAGGGAGTACGGACAGCATGTTGAGGCCCGTACCTGCTATATGGGGTTTGCGGGAGCACCCTTGACAGTACTCCACCCTCTTTTTTTTTCGGCATCCCTCTCTCCTTGAGCATGATATCATGGGTCATGCATTTGTCCTCAGTCCCATGATTCTCCTCAGCCTGAACCCCTTCCAGTCACCAATGAAGAACCGCTTTACCTCTTCATGTTTCAGAACCTCCGTTCTTCGAAGACAATCATTGATGTCACCTCAGGGAACAGGAGAGGTTTGCCGAGAGAAGCGGTTTAAGATGACAGAGAGACAATGGAAGGAGTTTGGGGATGGTGCATAGTGGTAGGATGGGGGAGTTTAGCGCCACAAGGATTTATGGCGTTATCACCTCGAAGGTCCTGAATACATGGTCCAATCTGGAAGACCTGGAGATAGCCCATCGTGTCGCCAGGGGAATCATACTGAGGAGACCGGCGCTTTTTATCATCCTGGTTTTGGGGTCGGGCAGATTGCCCGCGATTAGAGAACTGAAGAGTCGATCTCAGATTCACTTCATAGGTCCTGCAACCAACTCTGCTCCGCAGGAATTTCTGAGGAACATACCGAGGAATAGGATGGTTGAGGAAGTTGTCTGTAGACAAATAAAAAAAGGTGCATGACCCAGAAGACTCGATCCAGGGAGTTATAGGAGAACTGCTGCCCCCCAGCAAAAGATTGGATTTGTCGTGCCTGAAATGATGAAGGTATGCCCAGGTTTGTTTTAAACCTCTCTAGCCCATGTCCATTGACTGGTATGGTATGCAGAAGAGAAGGTCAAATTCACCTGAAGCTGTTGTTACGGGTGCCCCCGCGATCCATGTCCATGACGCAGGCACACCTTTGCCCCTCTCTGTGGCGCCGCTCCCTCACTTAGACTGCTCCATGAATCCTGCGGCCCATCTCCAGCTAGGCTCAGAGCCATTACCGCTCCCTTGGACCACTGCACCACTAATTGGGTATTGACCACTTCCGAGGTTTCCTTAAAGCCACGACTGTTACCATATTCCGCTTGGATCTTTGTGCTCATTTGCTATTGAGAAGCTTCCATGCATTCCTTCCTTTTTTTTGATTCTCATTTCTTTCTGTCCTGTATCATTCCCTGGCTTGGGTACCGCGACTGTTGACTTGGGGGACCTGTGCACCCTGGCCATGCTGCGGAGTCCTGTACTACCGCCTGTCTGCTGACCGCAAGCCTGACCCTAAGTCTGTACTACAACCTTGGCTAATCGCACCTGTGTGACCTGTGGCACAATGCCACAGCAAGGCCATCTCACTGTGCGGCGGTTTCGGTGAAGACAGGTGCCACTTCCGGTCCCCAGGTGTATGCTAGTACCATCTCCCTAAGTGGTCCAGGGGTGTTCACTGACCCCGAACCCTGACAGTAAGATCGACCATGGACCCTGGCAAGGTGGTTGCCACGCAGCACTGCATCAGGCTCCAGCAGACGACTCCAGCGTTTACCAGTTCGTGCAATTTCTCCAGTCACACCGCATGAACCAAATCTCAGAATCTGCTTGTACTGATAAGTATGATGGGGTTATGCCCAAACTGTGCAGGGGCTTATTACCTCGTGCATCCTTGCACATAGATCTTAACCTTCCCCAGTTGTCAATAAATGCCCAAGGTGCATTCATTTCAGCTGCCTCTCTCACGTAAGCCCTGGCCTGGGCTACCCCTCTATGGCCAGGGCGATCCAGTCACGGTACCCATACTCGCATTCCCTGGCTAATTTCCGTTCGTGTTCAAGGAACCCACATGACTTCCTCAGCTGAACAGCGCTGCTGAACTTACACTAGGGGACTCCTCGTAGGCAGTATACTGTCAAGTTCATACCCTGGTTCGAGCTCTCTTGGAATGACACGGCCTGCTACAACATAAAAAAGGACTGTCATCTCAGGCAAAGCATATTGGCGCCTGCTGACTGCTTGCTATCTGAATGGTCTCACCACCCTGGCCCTGGGATGCTCCGGTTTTCCAAAGGCCGGCTTCCACTCCCACCGGACGGACAGTCTTCAGAGGAGCCTATTGCAAGATCACAAGGTCCTCTCTTCCACCAAGGAACGGTGTCCAGACGTCACCAGGGGATCTGGCTGGTCTATTTTTAATTTGAATTGTGGCTCTGTCAAGAGAAGTAGTGGCAATAACCCTTCCATATGCACTGGAGATAGGTGACAGATAGAATTCATTGACATATCGATGCTTTTATAGGCAGATATTCATGCAGTTAAAAATTACACTTAGCCTAGCTGACACCCAGCGGACCCTGTCGGGGCATAGAGGAATTATTCTCGCCCATGTCTGGTCTGGATCTACCTTAGGGTACGAGCCCACAAAAAAAACTCATTACCATACGCCTGCCAGTGCGTAAATCAGCCAGTCACGACCATTTGGCCAATAGTGGACCTACAGCATGTCACCCATGGGCTTAGCCCATTACTATGGTCCGCTATCCTCATACTCTTCCTATTGACCACTGCGACAGCCTGTTGACACTAGTTCCCTTGTGTTTTTTTAATAGATCGTTGTCCACGTGCACCCAGGGTATCACACACAGTTATAATGAATGACATACTTTTTAATATACACAACCTAAAGTGATGTTTTACATTTTCACACCTGTACGGACTGGAGTACATTTGGACTGCCTGGAGCAGTTTGTGTTAAAGTTCTGTATGTCGCCAGTCCTAAGCAGTTTCATTGGTCTTGTTCTGTCCCCCTCACGTCCTGGCAAAGCCAGCCCCATACAAGTTCTCTTTCTTGGCTACTGACCCTCTAGCGGAGACGAGCTTTGTGTTCTCCTGGCAGTGCATTCACGGTGTTTCCTCTCGGAAGCCCCCAGCCATATCTTCTGTCCTGATCGGGTCCGGTACCCCCACCTGAACAGTCTCTCATCACAGTTGGAGCTCTTTCACAAAAAATGTATTCAAGTTCTGACCACGCTTCTCCACCTGATCTCTCTCCTGCGTCTTCCATGGACTACAACTCATGTCCCGGTCCCACTGGAAGAATGGGGAGGTCCTGCCGTGGGGATCAAATGACACTCTCAGAAGAAAGAAGAAAAAAAGACTGAATGGTGACACTTTTACCTGTTCCTCCTGCTTTTCTGTGCTCCCAAGTTTCTGGAGTGGTACTGCCAGCATGCTATACTGGAGACTTTGCGAGGTGTTTACTCAAAAGACCGGCAGAGACTTTGCCACCCACATCATCCCTATGATGGCCAAGGGGACTCGCCTCCTAGAGGTCGTGTCCGTTCCTGTCCCTCGACCTTGGCCGCCACTGCAGACAAGTCAGCCTGTGGAACAACCTGAGTACCAGCCGAGTGTTACCCTGCGGGGCAGGCAAGGCGGGTCGTACGAAGAGAGTGGAGGGGGTGGGACCCGGTTGCAAGTGCGGGGGAAGAGGTGTGAGGTGGATAGGGGCGTAAAAACGGGTAACCACTTAGACTCCGGTCCCAGGTAGTGGCTTGTGGGTCCTCTCTGCAGTGGTCGCAGAGGATTCCCACAACCCTCAAGCTGACAGTAGAAACCGCCTGGATCCGCCGAGTGTTCGCTCTCCCAGTACGGACCGATCTTGCTTTCTATACGTAATCCACCAATCGCGATTGGCCGCACATGCATGACATCTGGAGCAAGTCACCGCCATGCGAAAAACAGCTGTCAACTACCCAGCATCAGTAACTTGATCCTGAGGCTGCTCCTCAAATCCTGCTAACCCCCAGTCTGTCTTCTTCCTGAGCTGCTGAACCCAGGTTACGTCTTTAAATGGCCCGCCAAGTATACGGGGATCCCAAGATGTGCAGAGCTTATAAACCAGTGCTCCTGCACATAGAACCATGCGCCATCGCAAATTTGTTCACAGAACGCCTCACAGGGTGGCATTTATCCTCACCTTCCTCCCAGAAAGCACCGGCCTGGCTTACTCCTCTTGGGACAGAGACGACCCCCTCATGTCTAATGCATCAGCATTTCGCTGGAACGGAGTCCGGTCCCTTTGAAGAACATGGCGTGGGCTTTCGTCAGCTGTAGACTGTTGCGGTGAATCTACAACAGGGAACCCTTCGCGTGGGAGAATATCTGTCCCGTTCTGTACCCTGGCCTCGGAACTCTCCTGGAACGACGTGGCCCTTTCTCAGCTTTCCAAATGGGTCTTGCCTCTCATGTTAAGGATGCTGGTGGCCGCTCATGATCTGCCGTCTACTCTGAGTGGTCTCATCACCTGTGGCCACCCAATAGACGTGCAGTTTAGGAGCGTGCTGATGAGCGTACTTACTTCCTTCCTCGCCTGGCTCCGACCTTCCAAAGACCACTCCGCCTGGTCTTACCATCTCAGAGGAGCCTATGGAGGTGGACACGACTAGACCCGCCTTCCAGTGAAAGCATCAGAGACGGCACCTAACCTCTGCCTTCATGTTGCCAGTCTGGAGCACTTCATCGGGTCTTGTCCTATCCGTCCCCAGTGTCCGGGAAACGCCAGCACCTAAGGTTCTTGGGAGAAGTGTCCATAGGTGTAAGCAAAGCTTTCCATGCCTGATGATTCCAGTGTTTTATCAGCACTGGAATCACTGAGTGTTTCTCAACGTCTCGCTTTCTTGGACTCCGGTTCCGCAGGGAACTTCGTGGATGCCGCGCTGGTCCTGCCATCACATCCCAGTGGCTCACCTTGAGAAGCTGTTGGTCATCTCCTCTGTAAGCAGCCAAATCCTCTCTGACCGCGGTCCTGTACCGCAACAAGCTCTACCATCCATCGGTGTGCCGCACAAAGAGAGATCGTCCTTTTATGCGCTAACCCCCACTCGCCACTCCTATCTGTTGGTTCTTCCATGGCTGCAGCTCCACTTACCGTACTCACAACTGGTTGACACAGGAAATCCTTCATTGGGGTCCAGAGTGCTGGTCCCGCTGTATGGTGGCATCTCTACTGTACCTGTATTGGCGCCTCCGTGTCTCCCAAGACCTTGGAAGGTTTACCAATGTGCTAGTCCGGGACTTCTCCGACGTGTTCTCCAAGAAGCAGGCTGAGACTTTCCCGCTGATTTCCCTATGATTGCCCAACTATTGAGTTTGTTGCCGGGGACTCTCCTCCCCGAGGTCGGGTTGTCTATCGCTCTCCATTCCAGACCACAGCACAGTCAGAGTATACATGGAGAACCTGCAAAGAGTTTCATACGGAACAGTCCCTCCCTCTCCTGCCCGGCGCAGTGCATTCTTCTTTGTACAAAGATGGACGGCTCCTTGCGTCCTGCCTTGATTATCATGGACTTAACAAGATCCTGGTTACAAAAAACTGCTACCCACCTCTGCCGTTGATCACTGAGGTGTTTACCGCCTGGCGGTTCCCAGCAAATTTTTTCTAAGCGGACAGCCTTCGGGGCCTACAATCTCATCGTCCGCAAGGTGACGATGGAAGACAGCATTTCAGTAGATCTGTGATGCCATTTGGACTGTGTAATGCCCAGCTGTCTTCAGGGGTTCATCAATGACATCTTCAGAGACCTGCTGTATATGTTTTGTATGGCTACCTAGCTGACATCTTTGTGTTCTCGCAGACCTCGAGCACACCAGTCTCACGTATGGCAAGTCCTTGGCCGCCTTCGGGCTCAATTGTCTCTATGCCAACCAGACCTCGAGGAAGCTGTCTCTCCGCCCGCAACGAGTCTTCTACCTTTTCTTGCTACATCATCTCCGACAAAGGTCTCCATTGATCCTGCAAGACTTATGTGCAGTTCTGCAGTGGCTGCATCCAGAAGGCTCCTTCGACTCCTTCAGATTTCCAGCGCGCAACTACTAACGACAGTTTGTACCACATTTTTCACTCTATCGCTCCATCGTGCACTCACCAGAAGGGCCTAATCCACTTGGCCCCAGCTGAAGAGCCTTCCAAGTTAAAGTCCACCTTGCTCTACTCGAGTTCTCTTAGACCTGATACCGGAGAAGCTTTATCCTGGAGGTGGACGCCTCTTCTGTCGTGCTGGGCTTGTTCTCACCCCAGAAGGGGGCCTAGGGTCCGAACCGTCATGTGCGGCGTTCTGTTTCCAAAACTTTTTCTCCCGCGGAAAGAACTACCCTATTGGAGATAAAGAACTTTTGGCTATCAAACTTTGGGGGAGCTCTGGCCACCAGTTTGTGTTACCAGATCATAGAACCTCTCGGACTCCAGACAGCTCAACTTTTATCCGCAGGCATCCCGTTGGTCACTATTCTTCTCCCGCTTCACACCTGATATATCCACTCTCCGACCGGGGAGAGAATGTCAAAGAGGCGGATGCCCCTTTCCTGTGCCTCTAAATGTCGTTTGAGAAGGCCATTCCTCAGCATATCATCTCTCCGTAACATTGTTGAAGCCGCTCACTGTGGATTCTTCGGCAGCTTCCCCCTGGCCAAGTTCATAGTCCGACCTGCTCTGCGGAAGGATTCTGTTTGAAAGGACATCACTACTTCACGCCTGAAGGGGCACCCTGGGGTGGCAACTCCCGTTGCCCTCATCCCTCTACTATGGTGGCCTGACTGGTCTAAGATAGTTGGGATCCTGCAGGCCTCCGGTGGCCCTTAATAAGCGCTTACTCTTCTAAAACTGCTGGCTGGATCTCTTGCGTCCATCGCCCGTGTCACACATGGACATGGAACTTTGTCCGGCCTTCTAATCCTCGGGGCATGAACCGTCATCTGGGACCCAGATGTCTCCTTTGTCCCCTTCCAGGTCTACCGTCTGCCCTACCACGTGTTGCCAGCCTTTCTTCCACAACGTATCTTTCCTCGGCTACTGTTCTTTTCCTCTGCACTTGGGGCAGATTTACTTCGCGTCCGCGCACGTTCGCTGCGGTGGATTTGGGTCCGGCAGGGATTCCTTAAGCTGTTCCTCCGCGTCCCACAGGTGGCGCTGCCGGCTGAAGATCATCGTAACCACTCAAGTCACCGGCCTATTCCTATGAAGGTATGGCAAGCTCCGCGACACTTTTTTTGTTTTAAATGTACGGGTTTCGTTTCGGCCACGCCCCCCCATTTTCCGTGCGTGCCTGTCCGCGCGGTGCGCCACAATCCCGATCGTCTCTCGCCAAATCCTGGTGCAATTCAGGGGAAATCGGCTCTCAAATCGAAATAAGTCGGTAACACGCGGGAAAAAGCGCTAATCGAGCCCTTAGTAAATGACCCCCATTGTTTCTGATCGTGAGTTCAGTTTTTTTCCCCTTCTGTGGCTACACTGCATCCACTGCCGGCAAGTAGTTGGATTTCTCTCGCTTTCCACCCTCAGTCCATTGGACAAGTGGAGGGTTACAAGACTCTGGCTTGCTACCGTCGTCATTTCGTCTCTGCCCTCAGGACGACTGGTCCACTTTAGCCATGGGCAGAGTTTTATCCTACAACTCTCTGGACTCGGAATCTGCTGGTGCAGTCCCATTCTTTATTCTATGGAAACTCCCTCTTTTCTCAGTTCCCCTCGGATGTTCCTCCTTCCAGCGTGGAAGAATTGCGCAGGCCCCTCAGTTCTGTCTGCTGGAAACAGACTCGTCAATCTCTACTTTCGGATGTCTGTCCGCACCAAATCCAGGCCGAAAGAACGTCAGGCCTCCTCCCGTCTTCTCTCCTCCTGGGGACAAGGTCTGGTTATCCTCCAGTCATCTGGCTAAAGATACCCGGCACAAGCTTGTTCTCGTTCTTGGGTCCTTTCAAGGGTCCTGGCTCGTATCAATCCGGTATCCTACAATTTGGCGCCTACCCCACCATGCGCATTCCCAAACTCCTTCCATGTCTCCCTGCTCAAGCCTACATCCTAAACCGCATTTCCCCGGCAAGTACCCTCCTCCAACCCCTGTGGCTGACTCCACTGCACCCTATGAGGTAAATTACATCCTTGACATGAAGACGGTAGGGGGAAGCGGTTCTTCTTGGCGACTGAAGGGGTTCGGGCCAGAGGAGAAGGTCATGCGTTCCAGTGTCTCCTGCATTCCAGTTTCTCCTGCGTTCCAGTGTCTCCTGCGTTCCTGATCCCTGTGTTCCTGTGCTACCTGAGCCCTCTGTGGTTCCGTGTACCAGTTTCCTCCAAGCTGCTGTCCTGTGTGCTGTGTTCCCCGTATCCATCTGCTGGCCTCCTGTTGCTGACCCCGAGATTGGACGCGACGTTGCAGCATCTCTGCAGCCCCCCTGACCCTGTTCCTGGACCTGACCACGAGTGTTGTCTGCCGTTCCTGTACCCGGCTGCCACTGCACCATGTCACGTCTGTGGAGTGACCTGCTTTGCGCAGGCTGTGGTGAAAACCGGGAACCACTTAGACTCGGTCCCGGTAGTGGCTTGTGTCATTGTCTGCAGTGGTCCAAGGACCACAACCCTCAAACCTGACAGCACCTACCATTGCTCAGCTACATATCTTTGACAGAGGCCTCCAGATGGATCCTGTCAAACTGTCTTTTGTTCTTCAGTGGTGACGCCCAGAGGTCTATGAAGCCATACAGAGGTTTCCTGTGTTTTGCAAACCATTATCGGCAGTTTATTCTGCATTTTTCCACTCTGTGTCTCCCTCGTGGCTCTTACCAGGAAGGTCCAATCCCCGTGCCTGCCCCCTGCGGCTGAAAAAGCCTCTCCAAGTTGAAGTCCGCCTTTGCCTCGCTGCTGTTCTCACTAGGCCAGCTCTGAGAAACCCTTCATCTTGAGATGGATGCTCCTCCGTGGACGTAGCAGCGCTCATCCAAAGGACCTAGGTCACTCTCACATATGGCTTCTTTTCCAGACTTTTTTCTTCCGCAGAGAGAATTACTCTATTGGTGACAGAGAACTGTTAGCCATCTAACTTGCTCTAAGCAATGGCGGTATCTACTGGAGGGAACTCTCCATCTCGCTTGTATGTACACAGACCACAAGAGCCTACTGTGCCCTAGACACAGCGCCGTGGTCACTGTTTGTCACACTTCAACCTGTTAATCCACTTCCTCCGTCCTGCGAAAAGAATGTCAAGCTGATGCCCTGTCCCTGCTTCGGAGTCATTGGACAGGAGACAGTTTCTGGCATATCATCTCTCCTGAACAACTTGTTGTAGCATGCTCGGTGGATCTTTGGCAGCTAACTCCCACAAGACGTATTCAGACCTGCTCTCCGGAAGGATCCTGTCTTGGGGACATTCTTGCGATTGGCTGGGCACTTAGGGGTGCAACTTCCGTGCCCCCCCTCTCCTGCTACTACTGTGGCTAGATCTGTGAAAGACGTCAGGGATATCTGGGATCCTGCTCTCCTGTGCCTGTAACAAAGCCTCTCATCTCAAACCCGGCTGGACTGTTGCTTCCGTTGCTGGATACCCAGTACCCGTGGTCTCACGTGGCTATGGACTTTGTCACTGATCTTCCTCTCTCCTCTGGCAATGGTCTCCTTGCCAAACTGGAGAAGTTCCCGTTCCATCAGAAGAACCTTCCGTTTCTCGGATACATCATCTCTGATCTCTGGAAGTCTGCACATTATTGAGGCAAACTGCACGAGTACAAACTGCTCACTAATGATAAATTAGTTCATTGTCTTCAGACACCATTTTGTTATTTGTATATGGCAGTGTATTGTAATGTAGCCACAATCAACCAGGGGATTAATCACATGACCAGAGAGGTGTTGTTCGTCATGTGACTCTGAGGGCGTGTCCTTTAGTGGTGTTAGAAACTTTAAATCACTTAGCTAAAACCACTATGCAGGCTACACGATTGTGTGCAGCATGTGTACATAATAGTTAATTACAAAAAAGTCCCTAGAACCTCCACTGAGACCCTTGGTCTAAAACTTAACTTTTAATATGTTCGAGCATTAAAAAGTCTTGCGTGATGCTGAAACCATTTGAAAACAGACGATTAAAATTCTACAAATCCATGGCGTAGGATATATTATTATTTTAAGCAGTCCAGGGAAGAACGAGTTTCTATGTGTCAGTCCAATACAGGGGGAACCACTAGAGGTCGCCAGTGGTATAATTCTGATCTATGTATTTAATCAGTAATGTTTATATTAGCTCTGCAACTTTGTTGCTACAGTTGTATTCACTGATGTTACAGTGTGCTACTGTTGGCTGACTTCCAAATCACTACTTACTGGATATGGATCCACTAGAGCTCTCCCATGTCAGTAAATATTTTTCCTCCTCACTTTCAACTGTTAATGGACATAAGAACTGATCCCTAAACACCATATCATTGGTTGCTCTAAAAAGGGGATAATAGCCCCCCCAACATGTTTCGTCAAGATGATGGCGTCCTCAGGGTGCCGGGGCTATATATATGATATATAGATGATGGAGGTAAAGAGCACTCATAGGCAACAAGACTGTCTAAAAAATTCAACGGTGTCTGGGTTCAACCTTAGACCAATGAGCACTTTGTGGGTATATTTTGCTTGTGTGTGGACAATGCTTAATGATATAGGCTACAGCCAAATTGGGTTCATTTGTAGGAACACACCAATATTTGGTAAGGATGTCACGATTGTAAGGCAGAACCGTCATAGGTTCCAATGAGACTATCTGAGGAATCGTTTGTTTGGGGACTAGCAGTGTTGTTCTATTTTCTTTCAATGCCCTCTGATATACAAGTTAAACCTGCATCCATTTAAACACCCCCCGGTTTATCAACCGCAAAGGTAAGGGATATGTTGATCTCATCATACTTCCCGCTGAAGGCACCTTCATATGTTGACACTATTTTGCTCAAACAGAAACATGAACATGAAGGGACATAATCTACCTGACATCACTATTTAATCATTATATGTATCCCGTTTCCGGTTCCGTTCCATTGGGGGTGGCCGCCATCTAGGGCTGCGGCTCCGAGGCTAGGACATTTAGGGTTATAACAGTCATCTGTCCGGTTAGGGGTTAACAGGGACAGTACTTTTACCCAATCCCTCGTTTTTTCTGACAGTTTGACCATACCCTGTAGACCACACCTCCATATACCGCCCAACCTAAGGCACCATCTACAGAAGTACTTTCTGAATTCCGGCTCCAGGTTCTCATTGAGTCCTGGTACACATCGAGATGGGCGGACAGAGAAGTTGCTTCCCCTCTTTTTTCTCGACTATAGGCCATCTTATTGGTGAGTCGTTGCGGATCATTGGATCATTGTTCTTACTTATTACCATTTTGGCTGTCCCTATATCCATTAAGCATTGTTCCACACAAGCATATATACCCGCGAAGGGCTCATTGGTCTAAGGTTGAACCAGACCCTGTTTGAATTTTTTAGACAGTCTTGTTGTCTATGATGTGCTCATTACCTCCATCATTCTCAACACTTAATTTTTATGGATATTTTAATTATAAAAGATTAAAAGTTAATTTTTATTTACTCTTTATACTTTCTCATGTTCCATATATGGCACGATCCCAACGGGCTACACACAGTGCAGTGGACGGAGTCCTTGCATCCTGATGTTTCCACTGAGTTTCTATCCAAGCCTTCTGAAGATGGGCATTGCCGTCAGCCAATTTATAAGTGTCAAATGCAATTTGCAACTCAGTAGGACGACTATCATAAAAACCTTGGAACTTTCTGGAAATTTAGGAACAGGGGCTATCCAAAGATACACGTTCGTAGAGCCTTTTTACGGCTGAAAATCAGGACCAACTTATGGAATAGCTCACTAATTACAAGCGAACTCCTGCTTTCATCAAGCTCAACACTTTTAACAGCCAATGTTGGATATTATAAATATTTTTTGAATAAACTGGAACATCTTGAAAGCACCTGGTTGATTGTCTATTGTTTCAGGATAGGGCACTTGTGAAATGCTTGTAGTTACATTTATAATTTGTTACAGCTGTCATGTTGAAATCACCATCGTTCATTAGGGAATCCACTGACCTCATTCAAAAATTGACCAAATTAGTTAATCTAGCGTGAGTCCTTGTATACTATCGTATAATATACTTATACTCACACTCACCGGCCACTTATTAGGTACACCTGTCAACTGCTTCGTTAACCACTTAATTTCTATCAGCCAATCACTGCGGCAGCTCAGTGCATTTAGGCATGTAGACATGGTCAAGACAATCTCCTGCAGTTCACACACCGAGCATCATATGGGAAGAAAGGGTGATTTGTGGCCTTTGAACGTGGCATGGTGTGTTGGTGCCAGAAGGGCTGGTCTGAGTATTTCAGAAACTTGCTGATCTACTGGGTTTTCACGCCAACCATCTCTAGTGTTTACAGAGAATGGTCCGAAAAAGAAAAAACATCCAGTGACCGGCAGTTCATTGGCGGAAATGCCTTGTTGATGCCGAGGTCAGAGGATAATGGGCAGACTGGTTGGAGCTGATAGAAGGCAACAGTGACTCAAATCGCCACCCGTTACAACCAAGGTAGGCAGAAGAGCATCTCTGAGCGCACAGTACGTCAACTCTGAGGCAGATGGGCTACGCAGCAGAGAACCACACTGGGTGCCAATCCTTTCAGCTAAGACAGGAAACTGGCTACAACAATTTGCACAAGCTCACTCGAAATTGGACAGTAGAAGATTGGAAAAACGTTGCCTGGTCTGATGAGCCTCGATTTCTGCTGCGACATTCGGATGGTAGGTCAAATTTGGTACAACAACATGGAATCATGGATCCATCCTGGCCTGTATCAGCGGTCAGGCTTGGTGCTGGTGGTGTCATGGATCCATCCTGCCTTGTATCAGCGGCTCAGCTGGTGGTGGTGGTGTCATGATCCATCCTGCCTTGTATCAGCGGCTCAGCGCTGGTGGTGGTGTCATGGATCCATCCTGCCTTGTATCAGCGGGTCAGGCTGGTGGTGGGGTGTCATGGATCCATCCTGCCTTGTATCAGCGGCTCAGGCTGGTGGTCTGGTGTCATGGATCCATCCTGCCTTGTATCAGCGGCTCAGGCGGTGGTGTGGTGTCATGATCCATCCTGCCTTGTATCATCACGGCTGTCAGGCTGGTCGGTGTGTGGTGTCATGGATCCATCCTCCTTGTATCAGCGGCTCAGGCTGGTGGTGGTGGTGTCATGGATCCATCCTGCCTTGTACAGCGGCTCAGGCTGGTTGGTGTGGTCATGGATCCATCCTGCTTGTATCAGCGGGTCAGGCTGGTGGTGCTGGTGTCATGGATCCATCCTGCCTTGTATCAGCGGCTCACTGGTGGTGGTGGTGTCATGATCCATCCTGCCTTGTATCAGCGGGTCAGGCTGGTGGTGGTGTGTCATGGATCCATCCGCCTTGTATCGCGCTCAGCTGGTGGTGGTGGTGTCATGGATCCATCCTGCCTTGTATCAGCGGGTCGGCTGGTGGTGGTGGTGTCATGGATCCATCCTGCCTTGTATCAGCGGGTCAGGCTGGTGGTGGTGTCATGGATCCATCCTGCCTTGTATCAGCGGGTCAGGCTGGTGGTGGTGGTGTCATGGATCCATCCTGCCTTGATTCACGGGTCACTGGTGGTGTGGTGTCATGGATCCATCCTGCTTGTATCAGCGGCTCAGCGGTGGTGGGTTGTGTGTCATGGATCAATCCTGCCGTTGTATCAGCGGGTCGAGGCTGGTGGTGGTGGTGTCATGGATCCATCCTGCCTTGTATGCAGCGGGTCAGGTCTGGTGGTGGGTGTCATGTCTTTGGGCCCCTTGGTAACGCCACAGCCTACCTGAGTATTGTTGCAGGCCCATGTCCATCCCTTTAAGAGCACAATGTACCCGTCCATCTGATGGCTACTTTCAGCAGGATAATGCGCCATGTTCATAAAGCTGGAATCATCTCAGACGGTTTCTTGAACATGACAATGAGGTTCACTGGACACAAATGGCCATCCTTGCAAACTGGACGTGGGTGAGTGCCATCCTTTCTACTTGGTCTTTGCCTATTTTTGATGCTAAAAATAAAAAAGTTATAGATTTTTGAAGGTGGGGAGTGAAAAATGTACATGAAAAAACAGGAAAGGGCCCGGTCCTTAACCGGTTAAATAATAGTGGGCTAAGCACAGAACCCTGGGGTCCACCACTCATAACTGGTGACCATTCTGAGTAGGAATCATTGACCACAACTCTCTGGATACGATCCTTCAGCCAGTTTTCAATCCAATTGCAAATGATTCCTTCCAAACCAATATAGACCTTATTTTACCAATCAGGCGTCTATGAGGGACAGTGTGAAATGCCTTTGCAAAGTTCAAGAACACAATATCCACAGCTGCTCCTCCATCCAGGCATCTGCTCACCTCTTCATAGAAGCAGATCAGGTTAGTCTGACAACTTCTATCCTTAGTAACCCCATGCTGGCTGTCACTAATTATACCATGTGATGTCACATATTCCAGTATATAGTCTTTTACGAACCCTTCCAATATTGTCCCCACAATGGAAGTTAAGCTTACAGGCCTGTGATTGCCTGGAGAAGTTCTAGAGCCCTTTTTATGTATTGGCCCCACATTTGCCTTGCGCCAGTCACTTGGCACCACACCAGACATTAGGGAATCCCAGAAGATTTTTGACAGCGGTCCAGAACTGAGTTCTTTAAGAACTCTGGGGTGTAACCCATCTGGTCCAGGAGCCTTGTACACATTGATGTTATTGAGCTTAGATTGGATCATGTCTACATTCAGCCAGTCTTGTATATTACAGGATTTATGACCCGCACTGGCACCACCCACGTCAGAAGTTCTTTCTTCTATTGTATAAACGGAGCTAAAAAAAACCATTAAGTATATATTCAGAATAAAGGAGTCCAACCTGCTCTGACCCATTTTTTTCGCATTGATTTACTTAAAAAATTTCTTTGGATTTGTTTTGCTATCTTTGGCCACCTGTCTTTCATTTTGTATTTTGGCTGATTTGATTTCCCTTTTACAGATTTTGGTAAGTTTTTTGTAAGTATTGAAAGCCTCAGGTGACCCGTCAGATTAATATTTTTGAATGTCCTCTTTTTCTCATTAATTGCCCTTTTAACTGTAGCTGTAAGCCACGAGGGGTGTAATCTAGCCCGGCTATACTTGTTACCTATTGGAATAAATTTAGAAGCATAATGACTAGAGATGAGCGAACATGCTCGTCCGAGCTTGATGCTCGGTCGAGCATTAGGGTACTCGAAACTGCTCGTTACTCGGACGAATACTTCGCCCGCTCGAGAAAATGGCAGCTCCCGCCGTACGGCGGGAGCTGCCATTTTCTCGAGCGGGCGAAGTATTCGTCCGAGTAACGAGCAGTTTCGAGTACCCTAATGCTCGACCGAGCATCAAGCTCGGACGAGCATGTTCGCTCATCTCTAATAATGACTAATATATTCATATAATATAAATTTTACCGGGTCAATAGCCAGTTATTGATTTATATTCTTATTAATTGCTATTGACCCTGCAGCAAATGGGACCACAGGGACAAGGTCACCATAATCTTCAAAGCTGCCATGTTGAAACCCCCATCACTGAAGCCCCTTCTGAGTGTCACCGGCTCCCTGGCAGAGGAAGGGAGGAGGGGGACATAAGCGCTGAAGGAAGGTATGAATAATTAGCAGCTGATGGAGTCACAAGGGGCTTCTGTGATGTAGACAGTAGCCCCAGAGTCTTATATATATATATATATATACATACACACACACACACACACATTTTTAAAAGTCATAAAAAAGTAATTAACAGCTAAATGAAGAATGGATCCTGTTGCAGGGGGAACATGCAAGTGTATAAGTATTTTTGGGTTAAATAAACAAAATCCATGTGGTTAATTTCCCTTA
This sequence comes from Engystomops pustulosus, assembly GCA_019512145.1. Lineage (NCBI taxonomy): Eukaryota > Metazoa > Chordata > Amphibia > Anura > Leptodactylidae > Engystomops > Engystomops pustulosus. The sequence continues at coordinate 79,605 of WNYA01000228.1, read as the reverse complement.
AAACAGAATTAAATTTGTCACCTATGTCAACCTATGTTCCCTATAGTACAGGGGTGGCGAACCTATGGCACGGGTGCCAGAGGCGGCACTCTGAGCCCTTTCGGTGGGCACCCAGGCCATCACCCTAGAATGAGGTTCACCAGACAGAACTCAAAGAATCTGCCGGCAAAATCTTCCTACAATGATAGATGAATTTGCCCTCCTCCTTTCAACTGGGTTGGCGTCCTTGGGAGGCTGAAGGATTGAAAGTTGTCAATGAACAAAGAGAAATATATTACTGCTTAAATTGCTGTGCTGATACTTTGCAATGAATAAGTGGCTTTTGGTTGAAGTTTGGGCACTGAGGCTCTAAAAGGTTAGCCATCAATGCTATAGTATCTCGCCCTCTTATAAGTACCATATAGTAAACTCATACACAAAGCTTACTTCGTGTTCAGCTCTCAGTTTCAGGGCCTCTTCTTTACATTGATTGACAGTAGAATTGAGGTTCTCTACTGCCTTTTTCTTGGCCACATCTTCATTCTGTCAGATAAACATGAAACATTATCATAGCAGCACCTGACATCTGTAATGTTATAAGGGTTGTAACTATTGCACATGTCTCGAATGAGCTATTTTTGCCTATAAATTATAACTCTTGGGAAAATTACTTTTAGATCTAATGGTTCCTTTAAAGTAAACCTATCATCAGACATTGACCTATTAAGGTTAAGATCTTTAAAGTAAACCTATCATCAGACATTGACCTATTAAGGTTAAGATTAGAGATGAGCGAACATGCTCGTCCGAGCTTGATGCTCGGTCGAGCATTAGGGTACTCGAAACTGCTCGTTGCTCGGACGAATACTTCGCCCGCTCGAGAAAATGGCAGCTCCCGCCGTCACATATCCATAGCAAAGACCGAAGTGGGAAAATTTAGTAGGGGTTGGATTTCAATTAGGCACTAACTCAGTGTCATCTCATCTGGCATAGTAGTGTGCTTTGATACTTGGCTAGAAAATAGCCATAGGAGAATACAAAGAGCTTACTTACGCATACAGTAGCGTTCTATATATTTGATTTCTGGTTGATCTGCTGGTGGCTGTACTTTCTGCAGTGCATGTACTAGCCAATTCTGAGCAATTTGAAGTGAGACTTGCGACCGCTGTGTTCTGCGCTTAGTGACGCACATATCCATAGCAAAGACCGAAGTGGGAAAATTTAGTAGGGGTTGCACTCTCTAGCCTGCTGCCGCTGCCTCTGCATGCCGTCCCCTATAGTGTCAGGGTCAATTATTGGATGTTTTAGATGCTATCTAGCTTCATTCTGTCACTCTGTCATGGCCATGCTGTTGCCCATAGTTTTGGCATAATGGTGCGATTAGGCAGCCTCAGAGGCATCCATGCATGCTGCCCCTGCTGTTTCCTGTCCATAGTGTCGGGTCAATTATTGCATGTTTTAGATGCTATCTAGCTTCATTCTGTCACCTGTGCATGGCCATGCTGGTGCCCATGTTTGGCATAATGGTGCGATTAGGCAGCCTCAGAGGCATCCATGCATGCTGCCCCTGCTGTTTCCTGTCCATTTCCGTGGTGTTTCATCCTTTTCTGAGGTTCCCAGGTGTTGCACAGCTTCCCTGTGTGCAGAGCCTTGGTCCCCTTGAAAAATGCTCGAGTCTCCCATTGACTTCATGGGGTTCGTTATTCGAGACGAGCACTCGAGCATCGGGAAAAGTTCGTCTCGAATAACGAGTACCCGAGCATGTTAGTGTTCGCTCATCTCTAAAAATGACACATTGTATTGCAGAGCCTTGGTCCCCTTGAAAAATGCTGGAGTCTCCCATTGACTTCAATGGGGCTCGTTATTCGAGACGAGCACTCGAGCATCGGGAAAAGTTTGACTCGAGTAACGAGCACCGAGCATTAGGCTTGCTCATATATATATATATAATGAACAAAAACTCAACACCCTGACATGTCAGTTCCGTAGTCCTAAGGCTGTTCAATGTAGTATATAGAAGCTGTAAAGAGTAGTCCTCATTAATGCCGATCGGCACTGGCAACCGCTTGGGGATCCCCTGTGCTTCTCGACTTAATAAATCATGTTCCATCATTCTGAAATTGTTACTATACAGAGTCAAGGTCAACCACCCTGAGGCCCCTAGTTCTGTCTGCATGATGGTTCCTAAAAGAGGCCAGGGTTTTACCTTGAAAATGGGAATTTGAATTACTGATGCATGCTGGAAATATGCTGGTGTACCCTTTTCCTTAGTTCTTGGGTGGTTTACCCCACATTAAGATGGTCCAGTTTTCTGCTAAAATCTTTTGATATCCAACCATTGGTTGTTAAAGTCGTGATGACCCGGGTTTGAACTCAGTAGTTTGCTTGTATTGGTAGTGATTCATTTGGTCTTGGGTCCGTAAAAAGCCTGTAGAAACAATCTCTTTGGAAAGCCCCTTTTTTAAATTTTCGCGAAAGTTCCAAGACATTTGACAAAAGTCTTCCTGCCGAGTGCATTGGGGTTTCACACATATAAATTGTCGTCCGGAATATCATCTTCAGAGGGGCTGCGATGGAAACTCTGATAAATGGAGTAAACTATTCTGTAGGTCCCTTCCAAAACGGGTGTGAAATGTCGTCACATAGATCAGTTTTTATTGAGCACATATGGTTAAACAAAGGCCAAGGGGTACATGTGCTACCCTCCCACCACCCAAAAAAAAATGGAGTAGGAGGATGAGCAACGTTCACCCATTGCAATAATAATTGTGTTTCAAAACATAGTCAAGTAGGTCCTCAATGAAAGAGTCATGTCATCTATCCGCAGTAGAGTGTGATCCCAAAATATAGTATTGGCAATGAATTCCATCTCGATACAATAGGTATTATACACTCCGCGGCCACTTTATTAGGTCCACCATGCTAGTAACGGGTTGGACCCCCTTTTGCCTTCAGAACTGCCTCAATTCTGTGCATAGATACAACAAGTGTGTGGAAGTCCTCAGAGATTTTGCTCCATAGTGACATGATGGCCATCACACAGTTGCCGAGATTTGTCGGCTGCACATCCATGATGCGAATCTCCCGTTCCACCACATCCCAAAGATGCTCTATTGGATTGAGATCTGGTGACGTGGAGGCCATTTGTGTCCAGTGAACTCATTGTCATGTTCAAGAAAACCAGTCTGAGATGATTCCAGCTTTATGACATGGCGCATTATCCTGCTGAAAGTAGCCATCAGATGTTACAGGGTACATTGTGCTCATAAAGGGATGGACATGGGCCTTGCAACAATACTCAGGTAGGCTGTGGCGTTACCAAGGGGCCCAAAGACACCATGACACCACCACCACCAGCCTGACCCGCTGATACAAGGCAGGATGGATCCATGACACCACCACCACCAGCCGAGCCGCTGATACAAGGCAGGATGGATCCATGACACCACCACCACCTCGAGCGCTGATCAAGCAGGATGGATCCAGACACCACACCACCAGCCTGACCGCTATACAAGGCAGGATGATCCATGACACCACCACCACCAGCCTGACCCGCTGATACAAGGCAGGATGGATCCATGACACACCACCAGCCATGACCCGCTGATACACGGCAGTGGATCCATGACACCACACCACCAGCCTGACCCGCTGATACAAGGCAGGATGGATCCATGACACCACCACCACCAGCTGAGCCGTGACATCAGGACGGTATGGATCATGACACCACCACCACAGCCTGACCCGCTGATACAAGGCAGGATGGATCCATGACACCCACCACCACCAGCCTGAGCCGCTGATACAAGGCAGGATGGATCCATGACACCAGCCACCACCAGCCTGACCCGTGATACAAGGCAGGATGGATCCATGACACCACACCACCACGACTGAGCCGCTGATACAAGGCAGGATGGATCCATGACACCACCAACACCCGCTGAGCCGCTGATACAAGGCAGGATGGATCCAGACACCAACCACAGCCTAGCCGCTGCTGATACAAGGCAGGATGGATCATGACACCACCACCAACAGCTGAGCCGCTGATACAAGGCAGGATGGATCCATGACACCAGCACCACCAGCTGAGCCGCTGATTTACAAGGCAGGATGGATCCATGACACACCACCACCAGCCTGACCCGCTGAAACAAGGCAGGATGGATCCATGACACCACCACCAGCAGCCTGAGCCGCTGATACAAGGCAGGATGGATCATGACACCACCACCACCAGCCTGAGCCGCTGATACAAGGCAGGATGGATCCATGACACCACCAGCCACAGCCTGACCGCTGATACAAGGCAGGATGGATCCATGCTTTCATGGTGTTTTGTACCAAATTCTGACCTACCATCCGAATGTCGCAGCAGAAAATCGAGATCATCAGAACAGGCAACGTTTTTCCATCTTTACTGTCCAATTTCGATGGATTGTGCAAATTGTTGTAGCCTCAGTTTCCTGTTCTTAGCTGAAAGGAGTTGGCACCCAGTGTGGTTTCTGCTGTGTGCCATCTGCCTCAGAGTTGGACGTACTGTGCGCTCAGAGATGCTCTTCTGCCTACCTTGGTTGTAACGGGTGGCGATTTGAGTTCACTGTTGCCTTTCTATCAGCTACACAAGTCTGCCCATTTCCTCTGACCCTGGCATCAACAAGTGGCTTTACAGGCCCAATGAACTGCCGCTCACTGGATGTTTTTTCTTTTTCGGACCATTCTCTGTAAACCCTAGAGATGGTTGTGCGTGAAAATCCCAGTAGATCAGCAGTTTCTGAAATACTCAGACCAGCCCTTCTGGCACCAACAACCATGCCACGTTCAAAGGCCACAAATCACCTTTCTTCCCCATACTGATGCTCGGTGTGAACTGCAGGAGATTGTCTTGACCATGTCTACATGCCTAAATGCACTGAGCTGCCGCCATGTGATTGGCTGATTAGAAATTAAGTGTTAACGAGCAGTTGGACAGGTGTACCTAATAAAGTGGCCGGTGAGTGTATAAGTATATATTATACGATAAGTATACAAGGACTCCACGTCTAGATTAACTAATTTGGTCAATTTTTTGAATGAGGTCAGTGGATTCCCTAATGAACGATGGTGATTTCAACACTGACAGCTGTAACAAATTATAAATGTAACTACAAGCATTTTCACAAAGGTGCCCTTATCCCTGAAACAATAGACAATCAACCAGGTGCTTTCAAGATGTTCCAGTTTTTCACAAAAATATTTATAATATCCAACTATTGGCTGTTAAAAGTTGTGATGGCTTTGAAAGCAGGAGTTCGCTTGTAATTAGTGAGCTATTCATATGGTCCTGATTTTCAGCCCGTAAAAAGGCTCTAGAAACGTGTATCTTTGGAAAGCCCCTGTTCCTAAATCTTCCAGAAAGTTCCAAGGTTTTTTTATGATAGTCGTCCTACTGAGTGCAATTGCATTTGACACTTATAAATTGGCTGACGGCAATGCCCATCTTCAGAAGGCTTGGATAGAAACTCCAGTGGAAACATCAGGGATGCAAGGACTCCTGTCCACTGCACTGTGTGTAGCCCGTTGGGATCGTGCCATCATATGGAACATGAGAAAGTATAAAGAGTAAATAAAAATTAACTTTTAATCTTTATAATTAAAATTATCCATAAAAATCTAAGTGTTGAGATGATGGAGGTAATGAGCACTCATAGACAACAAGACTGTCTAAAAAATTCAACAGGTGTCTGGTTCAACCTTAGACCAATGAGCCCTTCGCGGGTATATTATGCTTGTGTGTGGAACAATGCTTAATGATATAGGCTACAGCCAAAATGGTAATAAGTAAGAACAATGATCCAATGATCCGCAACGACTCACCAATAAGATGGCCTATAGTCGAGAAAAAAGAGGGGAAGCAACTTCTCCTGTCCGCCCGTCTCGATGTGTACCAGGACTCAAATGAGGAACCTGGAGCCGGTATCTCAGAAAGTACTTCTGTAGATGGTGCATTCAGGTTGGGGCGGTATATGGAGGTGTGGGTCTACAGGGTATGGTCAAACTGTCAGAAAAAACGAGGGATTGGGTAAAAGTACTGTCCCTGTTAACCCCTAACCGGACAGATGACTGTTATAACCTAAATGTCCTAGCCTCGGAGCCGCAGCCCTAGATGGCGGCCACCCCAACTGGAACCGGAACCGGAACTGGTATACATATTAATGATTAAAATAGTGATGTCAGGTAGATTATGTCCCTTCATGTCATGTTTCTGTTTGAGCAAAATTAGTGTCAACATTTGAAGGTGCCTTCAGCGGGAAGTATGATGAGATCAACATATCCCTTACCTTTGCGGTTGATAACCGGGGTGTTAAATGGATGCAGGTTAACTTGTATATCAGAGGGCATTGAAAGAAAATAGAACAACACTGCTAGTCCCCAAACAACCGAGATTCCTCAGATTAGTCTCATTGGAACCTATGACGGTTCTGCCTCTACAATACGTGACATCCTTACCAAATATTGGTTGTTCCTACAAATGGACCCAATTTGGCTGTAGCCTTTATCATTAAGCATTGTTCCACACACAAGCAAAATATACCCACAAAGTGCTCATTGGTCTAAGGTTGAACCAGACACCTGTTGAATTTTTTAGACAGTCTTGTTGCCTATGAGTGCTCTTTACCTCCATCATCTATATATCATATATATAGCCCCGGCACCCCTGAGGACGCCATCATCTTGACGAAACATGTTGGGGGGGCTATTATCCCCTTTTTTTAGGCAGCAATGATATGGTGTTTAGGGATCAGTTCTTATGTCCATTAACAGTTAGAAAGTGAGGAGGAAAAATATTTACTGACAGGGAGAGCTCTAGTGGATCCATATACCAGTAAATAGTGATTTGGAAGTCAGCCAACAGTAGCACACTGTAACATCAGTGAATACAACTGTAGCAACAAAGTTGCAGAGCTAATATAAACATTACTGATTTAATACATAGATCAGAATTATACCACTGGCGACCTCTAGTGGTTCCCCCTGTATTGGACTGACACAATAGACAACTCCGTTCTACCTGGACTTGCTTACAAATAATAATATATCCTACGCCATGGATTTGTAGAAATTTTAATCGTCTGTTTTCAAATAGGTTTCAGCAATCCAAGCAAGACTTTTTAATGCTCGAACATATTAAAAGTTAAGTTTTAGACCAATGGGTCTCAGTGAGGTTCCTAGGGACCTTTTTTGTAATTAACTATTATGTACACATGCTGCACACAATCGTGTAGCCTGACATAGTGGTTTTAGCTAAGTGATTTAAAGTTTCTAACACCACTAAAGGACACGCCCTCAGAGTCACATGACGATACAACACCTCTCTGAGTCATGTGATTAATCCCCTGGTTGATTGTGGCTACATTACAATACACTGCCATTACAAAATAACAAAATGGTGCTGAAGACAATGAACTAATTTATCATTAGTGATGCAGTTTGTACTCCGTGCAGTTTGCCTCAATAATGTGCAGACTTCCAGAGATCAGAGATGATGTATCCGAGAAACGGAAGGTTCTTCTGATGGAACGGGAACTTCTCCAGTTTGGCATGGAGACCATTGCCAGAGGAGAGAGGAAGATCAGTGACAAAGTCCATAGCCACGTGAGACCACGGGTGACTGGGTATCAGCAACGGAAGCAACAGTCCAGCCGGTTTGAGATGAGAGGCTTTGTTACAGGCACAGGAGGAGCAGGATCCCACGATATCCCTGACGTCTTTCACCAGATCTAGCCACCAGTAGTAGCAGGAGATGGGGGGCACGGAATGTTGCACCCCTAAGTGCCCAGCCAATCGCAAAGAATGTCCCCAAGACAGAGTCCTCTTCCGGAGAGCAGGTCTGACATACGTCTTGCTGGGAGTTAGCTGCCAAAGATCCACCGGAGCTGCTACAACAAGTTGTTCAGGAGAGATGATATGCCAAGAAACTGTCTCCTGTCCAATGACATCCGAAGCACGGGACAGGGCATCAGCCTTGACATTCTTTTCCGCAGGACGGAAGTGGATTAACAGGTTGAAGTGTGACAAGAACAGTGACCCACGGGCGCTGGGCTGTCTAGAGGCACAGTAGGCTCTTGTGGTCTGTGTACATACAAGCGAGATGGAGAGTTCCCTCCAGTAGATACCGCCATTGCTCCAGAGCAAGTTAGATGGCTAACAGTTCTCTGTCACCAATAGAGTAATTTCTCTCTGCGGAAGAAAAAGTCCTGGAAAAGAAGCCATATGTGAGAGTTTGACCCTTAGGTCCTTTCTGGATGAGCACTGCTACTGCTCCCACGGAGGATGCATCCATCTCAAGATGAAAGGGTTTCTCAGAGTCTGGCCTAGTGAGAACAGCAGCCGAGGCAAAGGCGGACTTCAACTTGGAGAAGGCTTTTTCAGCCGCAGGGGGCCAGGCACGGGGATTTGGACCTTTCCTGGTAAGAGCCACGATGGGAGACACCAGAGTGGAAAAATGCAGAATAAACTGCCGATAATGGTTTGCAAAACACAGGAACCTCTGTATGGCTCATAGACCTTCTGGGCGTCACCACTGAAGAACAAAAGACAGTTTAGCAGGATCCATCTGGAGGCCTCTGTCAAAGATTATGTAGCTGAGCAATGGTAGGCTGCTGTCAGGTTTGAGGGTTGTGGATCCTCTGGACCACTGCAGACAATGACACAAGCCACTACCCGGGACCGGAGTCTAAGTGGTTCCCGGTTTTCACCAGAGCCTGCCGCAAAGCAGGTCACTCCACAGACGTGACATGTGTGCAGTGGCAGCCGAGGTACAGGAACGGCAGACAACCTCGTGGTCAGGTCCAGGCACAGGGTCAGGGCAGGCTGCAGAGATGCAACGTCAGAGTCCAATCCGGGGTCAGCAACAGGAGGTCCAAGCAGATGGATACGGGAACACAGCACACAGGACAGCAGCTTGGAGGAACACTGGTACACAGGAACACAGAGGGACTCAGGTAGACACAGGAACACAGAGGGATTCAGGAACGCAGGAGACACTGGAACGCAGGAGAAACTGGAATGCAGGAGACACTGGAACGCATGACCTCTCCTCTGGCCCGAACCCCTTCCAGTCGACCAAGAAGAACCGCTTCCCCCTTACCGTCTTCATGTCAAGGATGTAATTTACCTCATAGGTGTCAGTGGAGTCAGCCACAGGGGTAGGAGGAGGTACTTGCCGGGAATAGCGGTTTAGGATGATAGGCTTGAGCAGGGAGACATGGAAGGAGTTTGGGATACGCATGGTGGGAGGTAGGCACAACTTGTTGGATACCGGATTGATACGAGCCAGGACCTTGAAAGGACCCAAGAAACGAGAACCAAGCTTGTGCCTGGGTATCTTTAGCCAGATGTACCTGGAGGATAACCAGACCTTGTCCCCAGGAGAGAAGACGGGAGGAGGCCTGCGTCTCTTGTCGGCCTGGATTTTGGTGCGGACAGACGTCCGAAGTAGAGATTGACGAGTCTGTTTCCAGACAGAACTGAGGTCCTGCGCCAATTCTTCCACCGCAGGAACATCCGAGGGAACTGAGAAAGGGAGTTCTCCATAGACAATAAAGAATGGGACTGCACCAGCAGATTCCGAGTCCAGAGAGTTGTAGGATAACTCTGCCCATGGCAATAAAGTGGACCAGTCGTCCTGACGGGCAGAGACGAAATGACGAAGGTAGCAGCCCAGAGTCTTGTTAACCCTCTCCACTTGTCCATTGGACTGAGGGTGGAAAGCTGAAGAGAAATCCAACTTTGCCTGCAGTTGGATGCAGTGTACGCCAGAAGTGGGAAAAAAACTGAACTCCACGATCAGAAACAATGGGGGTCATTTACTAAGGGCTCGATTCGCGTTTTCCCGGCGTGTTACCCGAATATTTCCGATTTGAGCCGATTTCCCCTGAATTGCCCCAGGATTTTGGCGCACACGATCGGATTGTGGCGCACCGCCGCTGGCATGCACGCAACGGAAATGGGGGGGCGTGGCCGAACGAAAACCCGACATTTAAAAAAAAAAAAAGTGTCGCGGAGCTTGCATTTACCTTCACTAGGAATAGGCCGGTGAACTTGAGTGCGTTCCGATGCTCTTCAGCGCAGCAGCGCCACCTGGTGGACGTCGGAGGAACTGCCTTAAGGAATCCCGGCCGGACCCAAATCCACCGCAGAGAACGTGCCGCTGGATCGCGAAGTAAATCTGCCCCAATGTGCAGAGGAAGACCATGTAGCCGGAAGATATGTTGGAAGAAGAGGCTGGCAACACGTGGAGCAGACGGTAGACCTGGAAGAGGGACAAAATGAGACATCTGGGGTCTCCCAGATGACGGTATTGCCCGAGGAGGATAGAAGGTCCGTGACAAAGTCCATAGTCCATGTGTGACCACGGGCGACTGGAAGCAAGAGACCAGCCAGTTTTAGAAGAGAAGGCTTATTACGGGCACAGGAGGTGCAGGATCCCACATCTTTGACCAAGTCAGGCCACCAGTAGTAGAGGGAAATGAGGGCCACGGAGAGTTGCACCCCAGGGTGCCCTTCCAGGCGTGAAGAATGTCCTTTAAACAGAATCCTTTTCCGCAGAGCAGGTCGGACATATGTCTTGCCAGGGGGAAGCTGCCGAAGATCCACAGGAGCGGCTTCAACCAACTGTTACGGAGAGATGATATGCTGAGGAACTGGCTCTTCTCCAACAACATTTGAGGCACAGGAAAGGGCATCCGCCTTGACATTCTTCTCCGCCGGTCGGAAGTGGATAATCAGGTTGAAGCGGGAGAAGAATAGTGACCAACGGGCTTGCCTGGGATTAAGACGTTGAGCTGTCTGGAGGTCCGAGAGGTTCTTATGATCTGTGTAAACACAAACTGGATGGCCAGCTCCCTCCAAAAGTTTGATAGCCAAAAGTTCTTTATCTCCAATAGGGTAGTTCTTCTCCGCGGGAGAAAAAGTTTTGGAAAAGAAGCCGCACATGACCGTTCGGCCCCTAGGCCCCTTCTGGGTGAGCACAGCCCCAGCACCGACAGAAGATGCGTCCACCTCCAGGATAAAAGGCTTCTCCGTATCAGGTCTAGAGAGAACTCGAGTCATAGCAAAGGTGGACTTTAACTTTGCGAAGGCTTCTTCAGCTGCTGAGGGCCAAAGGTGTGGATTAGCGCCCTTCCTGGTGAGTGCCACGATGGGAGCGACTAGAGTAGAAAAATGTGGGACAAACTGCCGGTAGTAGTTCGCGAAGCCTAGGAACCTCTGAATGGCTCGAAGACCTTCTGGACGCAGCCACTGCAGAACTGCACATAATTTAGCAGGATCAATCTGGAGACCTTTGTCGGAGATGATGTAGCCAAGAAAAGGTAGACGTGGTGGGAGAGACACTTCTCGAGTTTGGCATAGAGACAATGAGCCCGAAGGCGGCCAAGGACTTGCCATACGTGAGACTGGTGGGTCTCGAGGTCTGGAGAGAACACAAAGATGTCAGCTAGGTAGACCACTACAAACATATACAGCAGGTCTCTGAAGATGTCATTGATGAACTCCTGGAAGACAGCTGGAGCATTACACAGTCCAAATGGCATCACAAGATACTTGAAATGCTGTCTTCCATTCGTCACCCTTGCGGATCCGGATGAGATTGTAGGCCCCACGAAGGTCCAGCTTAGAAAAAATCTTGGAACCGCTCAGGCGGTCAAACAACTCAGTGATCAACGGCAGAGGGTAGCAGTTTTTAACCATGATCTTGTTAAGTCCATGATAATCAATGCAAGGACGCAAGGAGCCGTCCTTCTTTGTAACAAAGAAGAATCCTGCGCCGGCAGGAGAGGAGGGCTTCCGTATGAAACCTCTTTGCAGGTTCTCCATGATATACTCTGACATGGCTGTGGTCTCGGGAATGGAGAGCGAATACACCCGACCTCGGGGAGGAGAAGTACCCGGCAACAACTCAATAGGGCAATCATAGGGACAATGCAGCGGGAAAGTCTCAGCCTGCTTCTTGGAGAACACGTCGGAGAAGTCCCGGTAGCACATTGGTAAACCTTCCAAGGGCTTGGGAGACACGGAGGAGACCAATACAGGTACAGGTAGAGATGCCACCATACAGCGGGACCAGCACTCTGGACCCCAATGAAGGATTTCCTGTGTCAACCAGTTGAGTACTGGTACATGGAGCTGCAGCCATGGAAGAACCAACAGGATAGAGGAAGTGGACCGAGGTAGCACATAAAAGGACAGTATCTCTTTGTGCAGCACACCGACTTGGATGGATAGAGGCTTGTTGCGGTACAGGACCGGGTCAGAGAGGATTTGGCGGCTTACAGAGGAGATGACCAACAGCTTCTCAAGGTGAGCCACTGGGATGTGATGCCGCAGGACCAGAGTGGCATCCACGAAGTTCCCTGCGGAACCGGAGTCCAAGAAAGCAGAGACTTGAGAAACACTCAAGTGATTCCAGTGCTGATAAACACTGGAATCATCAGGCATGGAGAAGCTTTGCTTACACCTATGGACACTTCTCCCAAGAACCTTAGGTGCTGGCGTTTCCCGGACACTGGGGACGGATAGGACAAGACCCGATGAAGTGCTCCAGACTGGCACAATGAAGGCAGAGGTTACTGTGCCGTCTTCTGATGCTTTCCTGGGAAGCGGGTCTAGCTCTGTCCACCTCCATAGGCTCCTCTGAGATGGTAAGACCAGAGGCTGGAGTGGTCTTTGGAAGGTCGGAGCCAGGCGAGGAAGTACGCTCCTCAGCACGCTCCCTAAACTGCACGTCTATCTGGGTGGCCAAGGTGATGAGACCACTCAGAGTAGACGGCAGATCATGAGCGGCCAGAGCATCCTTAACATGAGAGGCAAGACCCTTTTGGAAAGCTGCAGACAGGGCCACGTCGTTCCAGGAGAGTTCCGAGGCCAGGGTACAGAACGGGACAGCATATTCTCCCACGGAAGAGGTTCCCTGTTGTAGATTCAACAGCACAGTCTCAGCTGAAGAAGCCCACGCCTGTTCTTCAAATGGACCGGAACTCCGCCAGAAATGCTGTGAGATTAGACATGAGGGGGTCGTCTCTGTCCCAAAGAGGAGTAGCCCAGGCCAGGGCTTTCTGGGAGAGAAGGCTGAGGATAAATGCCACCCTGGAGCATTCTGTGACAAATTGCGATGGCATGAGTTCTATGTGCAGAGAGCACTGGGTTATAAAGCTCCTGCACATCTTGGGATCCCCGTCATACTTGGCGGGCATTTAAAGACGTAACCTGGGTTCAGCAGCAGGAAGACAGACTGGGGTAGCAGGAGTTGCAGGAGCAGCCTCAGGATCAAGTTACTGATGCTGGGTAGCTAGCAGCTGTTTTAGCATGGCGGTGACTTGCTCCAGATGTTCATGCTGTGCGGCAATCTGCCGGGATTGGTGGATTACGATAGAAGCAAGATCGGTCCGACTGGGAGACGGAACCTCGGCGGGATCCATGGCCGGTTCTAACTGTCAGGCTTGAGGGTTGTGGATCCTCTGGACCACTGCAGACGATGACACAAGCCACTACCTGGGACCGGAGTCTAAGTGGTACCCGTTTTTCACCAGAGCCCGCCGCAAAGAGGGTCAGACAAGCTGCGGCGTGGTACCACCAGGTTGTTCCACAGGCGTGACTTGTCTGCAGTGGCGGCCAAGGTCGAGGTACAGGAACGGCACACAACCTCTAGGAGGCGAGGTCCACTTGGCAATCATAGGGATGATGTGGTGGCAAAGTCTCTGCCTGTCTTTTGATAAACACATCGGCAAAGTCCCAGTAGCATGCTGGCAGACCATCCAGAGACTTGGGAGACACAGAAGAAGCGAGAACAGGTAAAAGTGTCACCATTCAGTGAGAGTGGCATTCTGATCCCCAATGCAGGACCTCCCCAGTCTTCCAGTTGAGGACCGGGACATGAAGTTGTAGCCATGGAAGACGCAGGAGAGGAGATCAGGTGGAGCGTGGCAGAACATTGAATAACATTTTTTTGTGAAGAGCTCCAACTTGATGAGAGACTGGTTCAGTGCGGTACCGGACCAGATCAGACAAGAAGATATGGCTGGGGGCTTCTCGAGAGGAAACACCGGAATGCAATGCCAGGAGAACACAAAGTTCTCCGCAGAGTCAGAGTCCAAGAAAGCAGAAACTTGTATTGGAGTGCTGGCTTTTCCAGGACGCTGAGGGCGGACAGGACAAGACCCAATGAACTGCTTAGGACTGGCGCACATACAGAAACTTTAACAAAACTGCCTCAGGGCAGTCAAAATGGACCCATGTCCGGACAGGTGAAAATGTAAAACATCACTTTTATTGGGGATATTTAAAAGTATTGTCATTCAATTATAAACTGATGTGGTATAACCACTGGGTGCACGGGACAAGGAGTGATATAAAAAAACACAATGTGAACTAGGTCACAGGCTGTCGCAGGTGGTCAATAGTGAAGAGTATGAGATAGCGGACATAGTAATGGGTCTAAGCCCATATGGGTGAACTGCTGTAGGTCCACTATTGGCCAAATGTCGTGGACTGGTATTATACAGCACTGCAGGCTATGGTAATGCAGTTTTTTTGTGGGCTCGTACCCTAATGTAGATCCTAGACCAGATGGGCTAGAATAATGCCTCTACTGCCCCAGCAGGGGCCGCTGTGTCAGCTAGGCTAAGTTGTAATATTTACTGCATGAATATCCTAGCCCTATAAACAGCGATATGTCAATGGAGATGTCTATCTGTCCCTATCTCAGTGCATATGGAAGTGGTTATTGCCACTACTTTCTATTGACAGAGCCACATTGCAAATTAAAATAGACCAAGCACAGATTCTCCTGGTGACGTCTGAAACGTTCCTTGGTGGAGAGATGGACCTTGTCTACTTGCATAGGCTCCTCTGAAGACTGTGCGGCCGGAGGCTGGAACGGCCTCTGGAAAACCGGAGCCAATCCAAGTGGCCAGGGTGGTGAGACCATTCAGAGTAGCAAGCAGGTCACAGGCGGCCAATACATCTTTGACCTGAGATGACAGTCCTTTTTTAAATGTTGTAGACAGGGCCGTGTCATTCCAAGAGAGCTCGGAAGCCAGGGTATGGAACTTGACAGTATACTAGCCTACGGATGAGTCCCCCTAGCGTAAGTTCAGCAGCGCTGTTTCAGCTGAGGAAGCTCATGTGGGTTCCTTGAACACGAACTGGAATTCAGCCAGGAATGCAGTATGGGTAGCCGTGACTGGATCGCCTCTGTCCCATAGAGGGGTAGCCCAGGCCAGGGCTTACCCGGAGAGAGGAGACTGACAATGAATGCCACCTTGGAGCATTTATTGACAAACTGGGAAGGCATAAGATCTATGTGCAAGGAGCACTGGGTAATAAAGCCCCTGCACAGTTTGGGATACCCATCATACTTATCAGACATGCAGATTCTGAGATTTGGTTCAGGCGGTGTGACTGGAGAAATTGCAGGAACTGACGCTGGAGTCGTCGCTGGAGCCTGATGCAGATGCTGAGTGGCAACACCTTGCCAGGGTCCATGGTCGGATCTTACTGTCAGGGTTCGGGGTCAGTGAACCCCCTGGACCACTACGGGAGATGGTACTAGCCGACACCTGGGACCGGAAGTGGCACCTGGTCTTCACCGGAAACCGCCGCACAGTGAGATGGCCTTGCTGTGGCATTGTGCCACCAGGTCATTCAACAGGTGCGATTAGCCAAGGTTGTAGTACAGAATAGGGATACAGGCTTGAGGTCAGAGACAGGCAAGGTAGTCAGGACTAGCAGCAGAGATGCAAGGTCACAGGTCACGTCCAAGGTCACAACAGGAGATAAACAAGGAACAGGAATGGGAATACAGGAAGGAATGCATGGAAGCTTTCTCAATAGCAATGAGCACAAAGATCCAGAGCGGAATGATGGTAACAGTCGGGCTTTAAGGAAAACCCGGAAGTGGCCAATACCAATCAGTGGTGCAGTGGTCCAAGGGAGCGGGTATGCGCGTGGCCTAGCTGGGATGGGAGCAGGATCATGGAGAGTTAAGTGAGGGAGCGGCGCCACAGAGAGGGGCAAAGGTGTGCCTGCGTTCCATGACATGGATCGCGGGGGCACCCGTGACAATCAGCTTCAGGTGAATTTGGACTTCTCTTCTGCATACCATACACAGTCAAATGGACAGGTAGAGAGGGTTAAACAAACTCTGGGCAGTTACCTTCATCATTTCAGGACGACAAATCCACTCTTTTGCTGTGGGCAGAGTTCTCCTATAACTCCCTGGACTCTGAGTCTTCTGGCTCAGCACCTTTTTTTATTGTCTACAGACAAATTCCTCAACCACCTCTTCCTCTGTCTGTTCCCTCAGAAATTCCTGCGGTAGAAGAGTTGGTGCAGGACCTCAAATGAATCTGAGATCAGACTCTTCAGTCTCTATCTCGGGCATCTGCCCGCACCAAAAACCAGGCTGATAAAAAGCGCCGGTCTCCTCCAGTCTTCTCCCCGGGCGACAAGATGTGGCTATCTTCCAGGTACGTCCAGCTTGGACCATGTATTCAGGGACCTTTCGAGGTGATAAAGCGCATAAATCCTGTGGCGTATAAACTCCCCCATCCTCCCACTATGCACATCCCAAACTCCTTCCATGTCTCTCTGTCATCTTAAACCGCTTCTCTCGGCAACCTCCCCCTCCTGTTCCTGAGGCTGACCTCACTGATGTCTTCGAAGTAAAGGAGGTTCTGAACATGAAGACAGTGAGAGGTAAGCGGTTCTTCCTTGTTGATTGGAAGGGGTTCAGGCCTGAGGAGAGATCATGGGAGCTTGAGGACAATATCCTGAACCATGATTTCTCCTGCTCAAGGAGAGAGGGAGGCCGAAGAGGGTGGAGTACTGTCAAGGGTGCTCCCGCAAACCATATCGCAGGTCACGGGCTCAACCATGCCTGTCCGTACTCCCTGGTGTGACGCCCGTGCTGTGCACCTTTCCTAAATTCTGGTCCGCGTGCTGTGCGTGTTCCCGTCTCCTAGGGCGAGCGTGCGCCGGCTTCAGAAAGTTTAAAGGTGCAGTGCACTGTTAATTGGCGCTTCCCATTTCCCAGAATTCTATTTAAACCTGCCTCTCCCTGCACATCCTAATAGATCTTTGTTCCTAATGCCTCAGAGAAAGCTGTTCAATGCGATTTACTTTGTTTCTGCATCCCCGTTGTTACCCCGGTTCCGTTATTGACTCTGATCCTGTGCTGCCTGTCTCGACCTCCTGCTTGTCCCCAACCACAAGTTTGCCTTAGGATTCTGTAACTTGGTGATCATAGTGACCAGCAGACTGACTGTAGTATGATAAATACTAAATCTATCAAAGATAAATGGTGGAAGGGCACAATATACATCTTGGTCTTGTCAAGCTCAGTGGATGGAGGACATCAGTACATTACAGACCTTGACTTAGAATAGAACTACTTACTAAACACAAGCGAGAAAATTAATGTCAAGAGATCTAATTACATTATTTCTGGAGGTGCAAAGCAGTGCTTTGGGGATTCTGTGGCTGCTGCTCCTAGGAGAACTGATTTGATATAAAATAAAGATCACTGTTGGTATCAGCAGCATTTTAATTTCTGCTCTGGTCAGATATTAATATTCCATGAAATTCTCCTTATATTTTACAGGTCCCAATTTTCGTATAAGTTAAATTCAACTGGAAAAATGAAGAACCAAACATCCATCACCAGTGTTCTTCTCATGAGTCTATCAGATGATCAGGAGACCATCTCTGTCCTCTTCATCTTCTTCCTCCTCATATTTGAATAGGGTGAAAAAGTTGTAAAAGCCGACACAAAAACCTCTACGATAAACTAAAGGACAAGAAAACATTATTGTATATCAGTACAGGAGATCTGGAGCAAATTAGTAAGATATCACCAGACAAAAGTTGGATGAAGTTTGGCCCCACCAAAAAGGTCACAATCTGTTTAAAAATAGATGATAAATATGGGAATGAGAGAGGCCAGAGGACCCAAACCATAGTTCACCGACTATGAGTCATCGCTCAAAGACCACAGACCCTAAGAATAGTGGAGAGTTAGAGGCTATGGCTACTAACCGGTCATAAGACATGGAAGGAACCACAAGGTAAGGGCTTCTGGAGCTTTGAAAAAGGTCAAAAAAAGAACATCTGTAATTTACCATTCTGAGAGGGACACGGACCAGGTTGGGTGATGAGGTAGGGGAGAGCATGCTAGAGCAGTGAAGTAGGATAGGAGACCATGTCCAGAGAAAGCCAAGTAAACCAAGAAGAAATACATGGGTGATTGAGATAGCACAAGTAACAACTAGAGGATGTATGCAGAAAGTTGGAGAACTACAGTCTCGAGGTAGAGAGGAAAGAGAAATATGAAGAGGACAAGAGATGGTCTCCTGAACTGATAGTAGCTCATGAAGAAGAACCTGCGTGATGGATGTTTGGTTTCCTTACTTTTTTTCCAGTTGAATTAACGAATGGTTTGCTGTCTCCCGGTGCCAGGGTTCGGCATTGTGGTGAAAAGTGGATAAACATTAATGGGAGGGGCTGGGGAGGACCAGTGTCGTGGTCCATGTGGTACCAATGACAGAATAGATGTAGCGTGGAGGAGCCTGAAGAATAATTTAAAGAACGAGGTTCAAGCTTAAGGAAAGGACTCCAGTGTAATTCTCCGGAATTCTACCTGTGGCATGCGCCACACAGAGCAGACAGCGGGAGCTCAGGGAGTAAATGAATGGCTCAGTCCTGGGTAGAGCAGAGGGATTTGGGGTTCCTAGAGCACTGGGCTGAATTTCCACTGGGGTACAAGCTGTTTCTGCAGATAACTTGCACCTAAGTGGTGGAAGGGGGGCTGCTTGTGCTGGGGGAGAGGATCATAGCAGGGTGGCGGCGTATTTAAACTAGGATCGGGGGGAGGAGGAAAAAGGAAGACACGAAGGGTAGACGGTCAGAGAGGGGGCAGGTTAGGTTGGTGGATGGTGAGGTGGGGCGGTTGTAGTGGGGACAAGGCGGGGGATAAGGAGCATCCACAAGTTCAGAAACAGTGGTGTGAGATATATGGCCAGGTAAAATGACTTTTAAATCAGATAAATAAACTGTGGAAAATAAATTGTATGTTCACAAATGCCAGAAGTACTCAAGGCAAAATGGGCGAGCTTGAGGCTCTGAGCTTAGATGGAGGCACAGTTAGATGGTGTTGGTTTGTAGCAGAAGACATGGCTTGATGCATCGCATGATTGGCGGGTTAATATTCAAAGGTTTTACACTCTTTCGGAAAGACAGGGCAAATAGGAGGGGAGGTGGTGTATGTCTGTATGTCAGAGAAGGAGACTTAAAGCGATGTGAATGAAGTCGTGGTCTCAAGAAATGGAGTGTGAGGAGGGAGGTCGGGAAAAATCGAAAACTTGATTTTAAGAGGGCCAAATTCCAGAATTCAGGGCTGCATAGTGGATACAGACGGGGATCAGATACTGTCACATGGTGATACTAGTAAATGGGAGAAATTCAATCTATCCTGGGTTTTTTACTTCGTAAATTTATTCCAATAGGTAAACAGTATAGACGGGCTTAGATCAAACCCGCGTGGCTTACAGCTACAGTTAAAAAGGGCAATTACATGAGGAAAAAGAGGGCATTTAAAAAAATAATCTGATGGGTCACCAGAGGCTTTCCAATACTACAAAAAAGTTACAAAAATCTGTAAAAAGAAATCAAATCAGCCAAAATACAAATGGAAAGACAGGTGGCTAAAGATGGTTTGGCAGAACAGAAATCATTGCAATTGGATGAAAAACTGGATGTGAAGGATCGACCAGAGAGTGTGGTCAATGATTCCTACTAAGAATGGTCACCATAGGAGTGGTGTACCTCAGGGTTCTGTGCTTGGCCCACTACTATTAAAATATATTTATTAATGATATAGAGGTAGGATTAATTAGCACTGTGTTCTATTTTTGCAGTGACACCAAATGGTAGTGTAATACAGTCTATGGAGGATGTACAATAGCTGCAGGGTGACTGGACAAACTGAATGTTGTCATCCACTTGCAAGGTTAATGTGGATAATGTAAGGTTAGGCACCTGGGGGCCATAATAATCCAAAGGCCAAAATATGTCCTTGGGGGAGGAAAGCTGGGAGAGTCCTTGTTGAGAAAGGACCTGGGGGTACTAGTTAGATTCATAACATGGAATAACAGCATGCAAGGTCAATCAGCGGCCTCTAAAAGCTAGTAGGATCTGGTCGGGTATCAAAGTGGTTATGGACTCCTCGTGATAGGGATGTAATATTACCCCTTGGACAAGGCACTGTTCGGCCTCACCTGGAATATGCTGTCCAGTTCTGGAACCGGTCAATAAAAAGGATGCCATGGAGCTGGAGAGGGTTAACGTTAGAGCCACACAAATGATAAGGGGTATGGAGGGTCGTGGTTATGAGGAAAGATTAAATCAACTAGATTTATTTAGTCTGAAAAGAGACGACTACGAGGGGACCATGATTAATTATTTAAATATATGAAATGGTCCATATAAAAAAATATGGTGGAAGTTGTTTCAGATTAGATTGCAATCAAAAGCGAGGGGGGCACTGTCTCCGTCGAGAAAACAAGGTTTAATCACCGGAGGCGACAGGGCTTTTTTACTATAAGAAACTGTCATCGTGGAATAGGCCTGCCTCAGGCGCTGGTCACAGCAGGGACAGCAGAGAGCTTTAAGAAGGTCTAGAGCCTTTTTCACTCAATAACATTGATGGATGTATATAGAACTGTTTACCCTAAAATCCCTTCCTCATCCAATACCTTCCCTTCCTTGTGAACTTGATGGACAAGTGGCTTTTTTCAACAGTATAAATATGAAACTAGAAACTTATACGAAAATTGGGACCTGTAAAATGTAGGAGAATTTCATGGAATATTAATTATCTGACCAGAGCAGAAATTGAAAATGTCTGCTGATACCAAAGTGCTCTGTTTTTATATCAAATCAGTTCTCCTAGGAGGCATTCAGCCACCGAATCCCAAAGCCACTGCTTGCACCTCCAGAAATAATGTATTAGATCTCTGGACATTAATTTTCGCTTGTGTTTAGTAAGTAGTTCTATTCTAAGTCAAGGTCGAAATGTTACTGATGTCCTCAATCCACTGAGCTTGGACAAGACCAAGATTGTATATTGTGCCCGTCCACCATTTATCTTTGATAGATTAGTATTTATCATACTACAGTCATCTGCTGGTCACTATGATCACCAAGTTACAGATCCTTAAGGCACATTGTGGTTGGGGACAAGCAGGAGGTCGAGACAGGCCAGAACAGGATCAGAGTCAATCACGGAACCGGGGTGGTGGGAAACAACGGGGATGCATCAAGAAGAAAACCACAGTAAATCGCTTGAACAGCTTTCTCTTGAGGCATTAGGAACAAGATCTATTAGGATGTGCAGGGAGAGGAGGTTAAATAGAATTCTGGGAAATGGGGAAGCGCCAATAACAGTGCACTTGCACCTTTAAACTTTCTGAAGCCGGCGCCCCGGGCTCGCCTAGAAGACGGGAACACGCACAGCACTGCGGACATTAGAATTTAGGAAAGGTGCAACAGCAGGGCGTGCCACCAGGGGAGTTATGGACAGGCATGGTTGAAGCCCGTGACCTGGATATGGTTTGCGGGAGCACCCTTGACAGTACTCCACCCTCTTCGGCCTCCCTCTCTCCTTGAGCAGGAGAAATCATGGTTCAGGTATTGTCCAAGCTCCATGATCTCTCCTCAGGACTGACACCCCTTCCAGTCAACAAGGAAGAACCGCTTACCTCTTCATGTTCAGAAACCTCCTTTACTCGAAGACATCAGTGAGGTCAGATCAGGAAACAGGAGGGGAGGTTGCCGAGAGAAGCGGTTTTAAGATGACAGAGAGACATGGAAGGAGTTTGGGAGTGCATAGTGGGAGGATGGTGGGAGTTTATACGCCACGGATTATGCGCGTTATCACCTCGAAAGGTCCCGAATACAGGTCCAAGATGGAAGTACCTGGAAGATAGCCACATCTTGTGCCCAGGGAGAGAACTGGAGGAGAACGGCGCTTTTATCAGCCTGGTTTTGGTGCGGGCAGATGCCCAGAGATAGAGACTGACGAGTCTGATCTCAGATTCATTTGAGGTCTGACACCAAACTTTCTACCGCAAGGAATTTCTGAGGGAAACAGACAGGGGAAAGGTGGTTGAGGAATTTGTTGTAGACAATAAAAAAAGGTGCTGAGCCAGAAGAATCAGAGTCCAGGGAGTATAGGAGAACTCTGCACACAGCAAAAAGAGTGGATTGTCGTTCCTGAAATGCTGAATGGTAACTGCCCAGGAGTTGGTTTAAACCTCTATACCTGTCCTGTGACTGTGTATGGTATGCAGAAGAGAAGTCCAAATTCATCCTCTGAAGTGATGTCACGGGTGCCCGCGATCCATGTCATGGAACGCAGGCACACCTTTGCCCCCTCTCTGTGGCGCCGCTCCCTCCCCTAACTCCCATGATCCGGCTCCCATCCCAGCTAGGCCACGCGCATACCCGCTCCCTTGGACCACATCACCATGATTGGTATTGGCCATCAGGGTTTTCCTTAAGCCCAACTGTTACCATCATTTCCGCTCTGGAATCTTTGCTCATGCTATTGAGGAAAGATTCCAGGCATTCATTCCTGTATTCCCATTCCTGTTCTTGTTATCTACTGTTGTGACCTTGGGAAGGGACTGTGACTTTGCATCTCTTGTGCTTGAGTCCTGAATACCTTGCCTGTCTCTGACCTCAAGCCTGTATCCCTATTCTGTACTACAACTTGGCTATATCGCACCTGTTGAATGACATGGTGGCCAAAAGCCACAGCAAGGCAATCTCACTGTGCGGCGGTTTCCGGTGAAGACCAGTTGCAAATTCCGGTTCCAGGTGTCGGCTCGTAACATCTCCCGTAGGGTCACAGGGGGTTCACTGAACCCCGCACCCTGACCAGTACAGATCCGACCAGGCCCTGGCAAGGTGTTGCAACTCAGCATCTGCACTCAGGCTCAGCGACGATCCAGCGTCAGTTCTGCACTTTCTCAGTCACAACCGCCTGTGAACCAAATCTCAGAATGCTGCAGTCTTGATCAGTATGATGGTATCCCCAAATGGGCAGGGGCTTTTACCAGTGCTCCGTGCACATAGATCTTATGCCTTCACAGTTTGTCAATAAATGCTCCAAGGTGGAATTCATTGTGCAGTCTCCTCTCTCCGGGTAAGCCCGGCCTGGGCTACCACTCTATGGGACAGAGGTGATCCAGCACGGCTACCCATACTGCAGTACTGCTGAATTCAGTTAGTGTTCAAGGAACCACATGAGCTTCCTCAGCTGAAACAGCGCTGCCTGTAACTTTAACGCTAGGGGGGACTCATCAGTAGGCCGTATACTGTCCAGTTCCATACCCTGGCTTCGAGCTCTCTGGAATGAACACGGACCTGTCTCATCATTAAAAAAGGGAACTGTCATCTCAGGTCAAAGATGTATTGGCCGACTGTGACCCTGCTGTACTCGGAATGGTCTCACCACCTGGCACTTGGGATTGGCTCCGGTTTCCAAAGGTCGCGCAGCCCCGGCCGGGACAGTCTTCAGAGGAGCCTATGCAAGTAGACAAGGTCCAGCTCTCCACCAAGAACGTTTCAGGGAGTCACCAGGAGAATCTGTGTGCTTGGTCTATTTAATTTTTTTGCAAAAAATGTGGCTCTGGCATAGAAAAGTAGTGGCAATAACCAATTCCATATGCACTGAGAAGGGACAGGATATACATCTCCATTGACATATCGCTGTTATAGGCTAGGATACATTCATGCAGTAAATATACAACTTAGCATAGCGACACAGCGGCCCTGCTGGGCAGAGAGGCATTATTCTAGACCCCCCCCATCTGGTCGAGGATACATTAGGGTAAGAAGCCCCACCAAAAAAACGGCATTAATAGCCTGCAGTGCTGTATAATTACCAGTCCACGACATTTGGCCAAAGTGGACCTACAGCGTTCACCTATGGGCTTAGACCCATTAAATGTCCGCCTATCTCATACTCTTCACTATTGACCACCTGCGACAGCCTGTGGACCTAGTTCCCATTGTGTTTTTTTATAGTCACTCCTGTCCCGTGCACCCAGTGGTTAACCACATCAGTATATAATGAATGACATACTTTAAATACCCCAATATAAAGTGATGTTGTAACATTTCACCTGTCCGATATGGGTCCATTTACTGCCTGAGGCCGTTTGTTAAGTTTCTGTATGTGAGCCAGTCCTAAGCAGTTCATTGGTCTGTCCTGTCCCGCCCTCAGCTTCCGGAAAAAAAGCAAGCACTCCAATACAATAGTTTCTGCTTCTTGGACTCTGGACTCTGCGGAGATTTGTGTTTCCTGGCATTGCATCGGTGTTTCATCTCGAGAACCCCCAGCCATTTTATCTTCTTGTCTGATCTGGCCGTTTACCGCACTGAACCAGTCTCTCATCAAGTTGGAGCTCTTCACAAAAAAATGTATTCAATGTTCTGCCACGCTCCACCTGATCTCCTTCCTGCGTCTTTCCATGGCTACAACTTCATGTCCCGAGTCCTAAAACGGAAGGATGGGGAGGTCTGCATTGGGGATCAGAAATGCCAACTTCACTGAATGGTGACACTTTTACCTGTTCTCGTTCTTCTGTGTTCCCAAGTCGGATGGTTGCCAGCATGTTACTGGGACTTGCGATGGGTTTATCAAAAAGACAGCAGAGACTTTGCCACCACATCATCCCAGGATTGCCAAGTGGACCTCGCCTCCTAGAGTGTGTGGCCTTCGGTTACCTCGACCTTGCCGCCAATGCAGAACAAGTCCACGCAGTGGAACAACCTGGTGGGTACCAACGCCGCAAGCTTGTCGACCCTCTTTGCGGCGGGGATCTGGTGAAAACGGGGTCCACTTAGACTCGGCCCAGGAGTGGCTGGTGTCATCGTCTGCAGTGGTCAAGAGGATCACAACCTCAAGCCTTGACAGTTAGAACCGGCCATGGATTCCCGCCCGAGGTTCCGTTCCCAGTCGAGATCTTGCTTCTATCAGTAATAAACCAAATCCCGGCAGATTGCCGCACAGCATGAACATCTGGAGCAAGTCACGCATGCTTAAAACAGCTGCTAGCTACCCAGCATCAGTAACTTGATCATGAGGCTGATCCCTGCACACTCCTGCTACCCGTCTGTCTTTCACTACTGCTGCTGAAACCCAGGTTAGTTCTTTATGCCCGACCAAGTATGACGGGTGATCACAAGATGTGCAGGAGCTTTATAACCCATTGCTTCTCTGCACATCTTTGACTCATGCCATCGCAATGTCACAGAATGCTCCAGGGTGTGGCATTTTTATCCTCAGCCTTCTCTCCCAGAAAGCCCTGGCACTGGCATACTCTCTTTGGGACAGAGGCGGACCCCCCTCATGTCCTAATCTCACGCATTTCTGGCGGAGTTCCGGTCCATTTGAAGAACAGGGCTGTGGGCTTCTTCAGCTGAGACTGTGTGTGAAAATCTACAAAAGGGAACCTTTCGTGGGAGAATATGCTGTTCCGTTTGTACCTGGCCTCGGAAACTCTCCTTGGACGACGGGCCATGGTGCAGCTTTCCAAAAGGGTCTTGCCTCTCATGTAAGGATGCTCTGGACGCTCATGATCTGCCGTCTACTCGATGGTCTCAATCACCTTGGCCACCCAGATAGAAGTGAAGTTTAGTGAGCGTGATGAGGAGCGTACTTCCTCGCCATGGCTCCGACCTGCCACAGACCACTCCAGCCTTCTTCTTACACATCTCAGAGGAGCCTATGGAGGTGGCGGTGGACAGAGCTAGAACCCGCTTCCAGGAAAAGAATCAGAAGACGGCCACAGTAAACCTCTGCCTTCATTGTGCCAGTCTGGAGCAATTATGGGTCTTGTCCTATCCGTCACCAGTGTCCGGGAACGGCCAGCAACTAACGGTTCTGGGAGAAGTGTCCATAGGTGTAAGCAAAGCTTCTCAATGCCTGATGATTCCAGTGTTTAACTCAGCACTGGATCACTTGAGGTTTCTCAAGTCTCTGCTTTCTTGGGACTCCGGTTCAGCAGGGACTTCGTGGATGCCACTTGGTTCCTGCGGGACATCACACATCCACAGGGCTCACCCTTGAGACAGCTGTTGGTCATTCTCCTCGTAAGCCGCCCAAATCTCTCGACACGCGGTCCTGTACCGCACAAGGCCTCTATCCATTCCAAGTCGCAGTGTGCTGCACAAGAGATACTGTCCTTTTATGTGGCTAACTCGGTCCATTCCTCTATATGTTGGTTCTTCCCATGGGCTGCGCTCAATGTTACCAGTACTCAAATGTTTGACACAGGAAATCTTCATTGGGTGGTTCAGAGTGCTGGTCCCGCTGTATGGTTGCATCTCTACATGACCTGATGGGTTCCTCCGTTGTCTCCCACGCCCTTGGAAGGTTTACCAAGTGCTACCGGATTCTCCGAAGTGTTCTCCAAAGAAGCAGGCTGAGACTTTCCCGTGCATGTCCATTGATTGCCTATTGAGTTGTTGCCGGGTGGGTTATTCTCCTCCCCGAGGTCGGGTGGTATTCGATCTCCATTCACGAGACCACAGCCATGGTCAGAGTATATCATGGAGAACCTGCAAAAGGAGGTTCATACGGAAGCCCTCTCTCCTGCCGGCGCAGTGATTCTTTTGTTACAAAGAAGGATGCTCCTTGCGTCCTGGCATTGATTATCATGGACTTAACCAAGTCATGGTTAACAACTGCTACCCTCTGCCGTTGATCATGAGTGTGTGACCGCCGAGCGGGTGGGTTCCAAGATTTTTTCTAAGCGGGACCCTTCGTGGGGCCTACATCTCATCCGGGATCCGCAAGGGTGACGAAATGAAGACAGCATTTCAAGTATCTTGGGTGATTGCCATGTGGACTGTGTATGTAATGACTTCCAGCGGTCTTCCAGGAGTCATCAAATGACCAATCTTCAGAGACTGCTGGATATGTTGTATTGTGGTCTACCTAGCGGAATCTTGTGTTCTCTCCAGACTCGCGAACCAACCAGTCTCACGTTATGGAAGTCCTTGGCCGCCTTCGGGCTCCTTGTCCTTATGCCAGACTCTGAGAAAGTGTCTCTCCCACCAACGGAGTCTACCTTTTCTTGGCTACATCACCGACAAACGGTCTCCAGATTGATCCTGTAAATTAGTGCAGTTCTGCAGTGGCTGCGGTCAGAAGGTTCTTCGAGCCATTCAGGGTTCCTAGGCTCGCGAACTACTACGCAGTGTGTCCCAAATTTTTCTACTCTAGTCGCTACAATCTGTGGCACTCACCAGGGCAAGGGCGCTGCTAATCCACACACTTTGGCACCTCAGCAGCTGAAGAAGCCTTCGCCAAAGTTAAAGTCCACCTTTGCTATGACTCGAGTTCTCTCTAGACCTGATACGGAGAAATGAAGCCTTTTTATCTGGAGGTGGCACGCATCTTCTGTCGGTGATGGGGCTGTGCTCAAACAGCAGGGGCCTGGGGACTCCCTTCCGAACGGTCATGTGCGCTTCTTTTCCAAAACTTTTTCTCCCGCGGAGAAGAAATACCCTTATTGGAGATAAAGAACTTTTGGCTATCAAACTTTGGAGGGGAGCTGGCCATCATTTGTGTTAACAGATCATAAGGAACCTCTCGACCTCCAGACAGCTCAAGTCTTAATCCCAGGCAAGCCCGTTGGTCACTATTCTTCTCCCGCCTTCAACCTGATTAATCACTTCCGAACGCGGAGAAGACAGAAGAATGTCAAGGCGGATGCCCTTTCCTGTGCTCAAATGTTGTTGGAGAAGAGCCAGTTACCAAGCAGATAATCTCTCCGTACAGTTGGTTGAAAGCCGCTCCTGTGGATCTTCGGCAGGCTTCCCCCTGGCAAAGAAATATGTCCGACCCTGACTCTGCGGGAAAAGGATTCTGTTAAAGGACATTCTTACGCGGAAGGGCAACCTGGGGTTGCAATATCCGTGGCCCTCATTTCCCTCTTAAATATGGTGGAATGACTTGGTCAAAGATGTGGGACTGAACCTCACTGTGCCCCGTTATAATAAGCCTTCTCTTCTAAAACTGGCGGGTCTCTTGCTCCAGTCGCCGTGTGGGCAAACAGGACTATGAGGGACTTGTCACGGACCTTTCTATCCTCCTCGGGCAAATACCGTCATCTGGGAGACCCCAGCTGTCTCATTTTTCCCTCTTCCAGGTCTACGTTGCTCCAGTGTTGCCGCTCTTCTTCCAATATCTTCCGGCTACATGGTCTTCCTCTGCACATTGGGCAATTTAATTCGCGATCCAGCGGCACGTTCTTCTGAGGGGGATTTGGGTCCCGGCAGGGAATCCTAAGGCAGTTCCTCCGACGTTCCACCAGGTGCGTGACTGAGCGATGAGAGCATCGGAACGCACTTCAAGTTCACCGGGGGGGCCTTTCCTAGTGAGTAATGCAAGCTCCGCGGACACTTTTTTTTTTTTTTTTAAATGTCGGGTTTTTCGTTCGGCCCAAGCCCCCCCATTTCCGTGCGGGCATGCCAGCGGCGGTGCGCAAAATCCGATCGTTGGCGGCAAATGACTGGGGCAATTCAGGGGGAAAATCGGCTCAAATCGGAAATATTCGGGTAAAACGCCGGGGGAAACGCGAATCGAGCCCTCTTAGTTAGTAATGACACCATTTGTTTTCTGATCGTGGAGTTCGTTTTGTTCCAATTCTGGCGTACACTGCATCCAACTGGCAGGCAACAAAAGTGTGGATTTCTCTTCAGCTTTCCACCCTCAGTCAATGGACAAGTGGAGAGGGTTAACAAGACTCTGGGCTGCTACCTTCGTCATTTCGTCTTATGCCCGTCAGGCGACTGGTCACTTTTATTGCCATGGGCAGACAGAGTTATCTACAAACCTCTCTGGACTCGGAATCTTTGTGGTGCCGTCCATTCTTTATTGTCTATGAGAACCCTCTTTCAGTTCACTCGGATGTTCCTGCGGTGAAGAATTGGCGCAGGACCTCAGTTCTGTCTGGAACAGACTCGTCAAATATCTACTTCGGAGGTCTTGTCCGCCCCAAAATCCAGGCGACAAGAGGACGCAGGCTCCTCACGTCTTCTTCTGGGGCAAGTCGGAATCCTCCCAGGGTACATCTGGACTAACTAAGATACCCAGGCACAAGCTTGGTCTCGGTTCTTGGGTCCTTTCAAGGTCCTGGCTCGTTATCAATCCGGTATACTTACAAGTTGCGCCTACATCCCACCATGCCGCATCCCAAACTCCTTCCATGTCTCCCTGTCAAGCCTAGCATCTAAACCGCTAGATACGGCAAGTACCTCCCCTACCCTGTGGTGACTCCACTGACACCTATGAGGTAAATTACATCCTTGACATGAAGACGGTAGGGGAAAGCGGTTATTCTTGTCGACTGGAAGGTGGTGTAGGGCCAGAGGAGAGGTCATGCGTTCAGGTTCTGCATTCCAGTTTCTACTGCGTTCCACGGTATCCTGCGTTCAGGTGAATCCCTCTGGGTTAGTGTCTACCGAGTCCCTCTGGTGCCTGTGTACCAGTGTTACTCAAGCTGCTGTCCTGTGTCGGTGTTCCCGATTCCATCTGCTTGGACTCCGGTTGCTGACACCGGATTGGACTATGACGTTGCATCTCTGCAGCCGCCCTGACCGTGCTGGAATACCTGACCCAAGAGGTTGTCTGCGTTCCGTTACCTCGGCTGCCACTCACAATGTCACGTCTGTGGATGACCTGCTTTGCGGCGGCTCGGTGGAAAACCGGGAAACCACTTAGATCCGGTCCCGGGTAGGGACTTGTGTCTCATTGTTGCAGTGGTCCAGAGGACCAACAAACCCGCCAACCTGACAGCAGCCTACCATTGCTCAGCTAAATAACTTGGACTAGGGCCTCAAGAGGATCTGCTAAAACTGTCTGGTTTTCTTCAGTGGTGAGCCAGAAGGTCTATGAGCCATACAGAGGTTCTGTGTTTTGCAAACCATTATCGGCAGTTTCTCTGCATTTTCAAATCTGGTGTCTCCATCGTGGCTCTACCAGGAAGGTCCAAATCCCGTTGGCCTGGCCCCCTGCGGCTGAAAAAGCCTTCTCCAGTTGACGTCCGCCTTTGCCTCGGGAATTGCTTTTCACTAGCCCAGGACTATGAGAAACCCTTTCATCTTTGAGATGGATTCATTCCTACGTGGGAGCAGTAGCAGTGCTCATCCAGAAAGGACCTAAGGGTCAAACTCTCACAGATGGCTTCTTTTCCAGGACTTTTTCTTCGCAGAGAGAAATTAATCTATGGTGACAGAGAAGTTAGCAATAGAACTTGCTCTGGAGCAATGGCGGTTCTACTGGAGGGAACTCTCCATCTCGCTTGTCTGTACACAGCCCACAAAGAGCCCTACGGCTCTAGAAAGCCCAGCGGCCCGTGGTCAACTGTTCTTGTCACAATTCAACCTGTTATCCACTTCAGTCCTGCGGAAAAGAATGGTCAAGGCTGATGCCTGTCCCGTGCTTCGATGTCATTGGACAGGAGACAGTTCTTGGCATATCTATCTCCTGAACAAAACTTGTTTGTAGCAGCTACGGTGGATCTTTAGGCAGCTAACTCCCGCAAGACGTATATGCAGGACCGCTCTCGGAAAGAGACTCTGTTTGGGGCCATTTCTGTGTTACAACTTTGTACCCCTATGTCAGAATATTTAGGGCAGTGCTCAGAATCGGCACCAGTGAAGGGAAGAGTAAAGCTTTCCTCACCTGTACGTCTCATCTGACTGTGGTCATCATATATTATGTATCACTTTTTTTCATCTACCTTGTTCCCACAGCAAGTAACTTACATGCATTGAGTCGAGTTTTCTCTGTGATCTACACCCTGATCACCCCCTTACTGAACCCCTTAATCTACAGCCTAAGGAGTAAAGACCTGAAGGCCGCACTGCAGAGAGCGTTACATATACACCGGCTGCATCCAGACACCGCTACAAGGAGATGAAGATGCCTCCTGCTCAGGGTCTATCATACATGGTCTGTGCTCAATTTCTTAATTTCAATTTGTGCAAAATGGAGGATCTTTAGGGGAACTTTCTATTTTATTTAACTACACAGATGTAATTTTTTTTAATTCAATGGCACAATAAGCCCGGGTCTAGAACATACATTTTTCACCTGATTTGTGACCTTCCTGGAGACTTTCTGTAAGATAAAATCCAAACAATGTGGAACATCCCATATTCTGCTGCTAAGCCTCTGCCATGCAAAATCCCATGGAGTCTGAGGAAAAGCAGGTTTCACAAGTAGAGATGAGCAGGCACCAAAAAGCTCGAGTGCTCATTACTCGAGTCGAACTTTTCCCGATGCTCGTTTCGAATAACGAACCCCATTGAAGTCAAGCGATATTCGCAAGAGATCGGGAAAAGTTCGACTCGAGTTAAGAGGCACTCGGCTTTTGGTGCCTCGGCTCAATCTGTCTAACTTGTGATAACCTGCTTTTCCCTCAGTACTCATGGATTTTGCATGGCAGGGCTTAGCAGCAGACTATGGGACTTGGATTCACACATTGTTTGGATTTTTCTAACAGAAAGGTCCTCACAGAAGGTCACAAACAGTGAAAAATGTATGTTCTAGACCCGGGCTTATTGTGCCATTGATAAAAAAAATTACATCTGTGTAGAATTTAAATAACTAGTAAAGATTCCCTAAAGATGCCTCCATTTTGCACAAATTGAAATTAAAAATGAGTCACAGACCTGTAGATAGAAACCCTGCGATGGACTTCAATCTCACTGTAGGGTGTGTCTGGATTCAGCCCGGTGTATATTGTAACGCTCTTGCATGCGGGCCTTCAGGTCTTTTACCCTACTCTAGTGGAGAGTAGGGGTTCATAAGGGGTGATCCAGGGGTAGATCACGAGAAAACCGACTCAATGCATGTATTTACTTGTCGGTGGGAACACAGGTAGATGAAAAAAGTGATACATAATATATGTAGGACCAAGTTCAGATGAGACGTACAGGTGAGGAAGCTTTATCTCTCCCTTCACTGTGGCCGATCTGAGCAACTGGCCCTAAAATTCCTGACATAGGGTGAACAAAGTTGTACAAAAAAGTCCGATCGACAAAAACCTCTACGGATAAACTAAAGGAACAAGAAAACATTTTGTAGTATCATTACAGGAGATCTGGAGCAAATTAGTAAGATCACCAACAAAAGTTGGATTGAAGTTTGGGCCCCCGTCAAAAAGGTCACAAATCTGTTTAAAAATAAGATATAAATATGGAATGAGAGGAGGCCAGAGTCCCAAAACCATAGTTCACCGACTAGAGTCATCGCTCAAAGACCATCCCATGACCCTGAGAATAGTGGATGAGTGAGGCAGATGGCTACTACCGGTCATAAGACATGGAGGACACACATAGTAAGCTCTCTGGAGCTTTGAGAGAAAGGTCAAAAAAAAGAACATCTGTATTTACATCTGAGAGGGAAACACGGACCAGGTGGGTGATGAGGTGGGAGGAAGCATGCTAGAGCAGTGAAGTATGGATAGGAGACATGTCCAGAAAGCCAGTACCAAGAAGAAATACATGGGTGTTCTGAAGATTAGCACAAGTAACAACTAGAGGATGATGCAGAAAGTTGGAGAAGGTCAGTCATCGAGGTAAGAGGAGAAAAGAGAAAATGAAGAGGACAGAGATGGTCTCCTGGATACTGTAGTAGACTCATGAGAAGAACTGCGTGATGGATGTTTGGTTCCTCTTAATTTTTTCTCCAGTTGAATTAACGAATGGTTTGCTGTCTCCCGGTGCCAGGGTTCGGCATTGTGGTGAAAAGTGGATAAACATTAATGGGAGGGGCTGGGGAGGACCAGTGTCGTGGTCCATGTGGTACCAATGACAGAATAGATGTAGCGTGGAGGAGCCTGAAGAATAATTTAAAGAACGAGGTTCAAGCTTAAGGAAAGGACTCCAGTGTAATTCTCCGGAATTCTACCTGTGGCATGCGCCACACAGAGCAGACAGCGGGAGCTCAGGGAGTAAATGAATGGCTCAGTCCTGGGTAGAGCAGAGGGATTTGGGGTTCCTAGAGCACTGGGCTGAATTTCCACTGGGGTACAAGCTGTTTCTGCAGATAACTTGCACCTAAGTGGTGGAAGGGGGGCTGCTTGTGCTGGGGGAGAGGATCATAGCAGGGTGGCGGCGTATTTAAACTAGGATCGGGGGGAGGAGGAAAAAGGAAGACACGAAGGGTAGACGGTCAGAGAGGGGGCAGGTTAGGTTGGTGGATGGTGAGGTGGGGCGGTTGTAGTGGGGACAAGGCGGGGGATAAGGAGCATCCACAAGTTCAGAAACAGTGGTGTGAGATATATGGCCAGGTAAAATGACTTTTAAATCAGATAAATAAACTGTGGAAAATAAATTGTATGTTCACAAATGCCAGAAGTACTCAAGGCAAAATGGGCGAGCTTGAGGCTCTGAGCTTAGATGGAGGCACAGTTAGATGGTGTTGGTTTGTAGCAGAAGACATGGCTTGATGCATCGCATGATTGGCGGGTTAATATTCAAAGGTTTTACACTCTTTCGGAAAGACAGGGCAAATAGGAGGGGAGGTGGTGTATGTCTGTATGTCAGAGAAGGAGACTTAAAGCGATGTGAATGAAGTCGTGGTCTCAAGAAATGGAGTGTGAGGAGGGAGGTCGGGAAAAATCGAAAACTTGATTTTAAGAGGGCCAAATTCCAGAATTCAGGGCTGCATAGTGGATACAGACGGGGATCAGATACTGTCACATGGTGATACTAGTAAATGGGAGAAATTCAATCTATCCTGGGTTTTTTACTTCGTAAATTTATTCCAATAGGTAAACAGTATAGACGGGCTTAGATCAAACCCGCGTGGCTTACAGCTACAGTTAAAAAGGGCAATTACATGAGGAAAAAGAGGGCATTTAAAAAAATAATCTGATGGGTCACCAGAGGCTTTCCAATACTACAAAAAAGTTACAAAAATCTGTAAAAAGAAATCAAATCAGCCAAAATACAAATGGAAAGACAGGTGGCTAAAGATGGTTTGGCAGAACAGAAATCATTGCAATTGGATGAAAAACTGGATGTGAAGGATCGACCAGAGAGTGTGGTCAATGATTCCTACTAAGAATGGTCACCATAGGAGTGGTGTACCTCAGGGTTCTGTGCTTGGCCCACTACTATTAAAATATATTTATTAATGATATAGAGGTAGGATTAATTAGCACTGTGTTCTATTTTTGCAGTGACACCAAATGGTAGTGTAATACAGTCTATGGAGGATGTACAATAGCTGCAGGGTGACTGGACAAACTGAATGTTGTCATCCACTTGCAAGGTTAATGTGGATAATGTAAGGTTAGGCACCTGGGGGCCATAATAATCCAAAGGCCAAAATATGTCCTTGGGGGAGGAAAGCTGGGAGAGTCCTTGTTGAGAAAGGACCTGGGGGTACTAGTTAGATTCATAACATGGAATAACAGCATGCAAGGTCAATCAGCGGCCTCTAAAAGCTAGTAGGATCTGGTCGGGTATCAAAGTGGTTATGGACTCCTCGTGATAGGGATGTAATATTACCCCTTGGACAAGGCACTGTTCGGCCTCACCTGGAATATGCTGTCCAGTTCTGGAACCGGTCAATAAAAAGGATGCCATGGAGCTGGAGAGGGTTAACGTTAGAGCCACACAAATGATAAGGGGTATGGAGGGTCGTGGTTATGAGGAAAGATTAAATCAACTAGATTTATTTAGTCTGAAAAGAGACGACTACGAGGGGACCATGATTAATTATTTAAATATATGAAATGGTCCATATAAAAAAATATGGTGGAAGTTGTTTCAGATTAGATTGCAATCAAAAGCGAGGGGGGCACTGTCTCCGTCGAGAAAACAAGGTTTAATCACCGGAGGCGACAGGGCTTTTTTACTATAAGAAACTGTCATCGTGGAATAGGCCTGCCTCAGGCGCTGGTCACAGCAGGGACAGCAGAGAGCTTTAAGAAGGTCTAGAGCCTTTTTCACTCAATAACATTGATGGATGTATATAGAACTGTTTACCCTAAAATCCCTTCCTCATCCAATACCTTCCCTTCCTTGTGAACTTGATGGACAAGTGGCTTTTTTCAACAGTATAAATATGAAACTAGAAACTTATACGAAAATTGGGACCTGTAAAATGTAGGAGAATTTCATGGAATATTAATTATCTGACCAGAGCAGAAATTGAAAATGTCTGCTGATACCAAAGTGCTCTGTTTTTATATCAAATCAGTTCTCCTAGGAGGCATTCAGCCACCGAATCCCAAAGCCACTGCTTGCACCTCCAGAAATAATGTATTAGATCTCTGGACATTAATTTTCGCTTGTGTTTAGTAAGTAGTTCTATTCTAAGTCAAGGTCGAAATGTTACTGATGTCCTCAATCCACTGAGCTTGGACAAGACCAAGATTGTATATTGTGCCCGTCCACCATTTATCTTTGATAGATTAGTATTTATCATACTACAGTCATCTGCTGGTCACTATGATCACCAAGTTACAGATCCTTAAGGCACATTGTGGTTGGGGACAAGCAGGAGGTCGAGACAGGCCAGAACAGGATCAGAGTCAATCACGGAACCGGGGTGGTGGGAAACAACGGGGATGCATCAAGAAGAAAACCACAGTAAATCGCTTGAACAGCTTTCTCTTGAGGCATTAGGAACAAGATCTATTAGGATGTGCAGGGAGAGGAGGTTAAATAGAATTCTGGGAAATGGGGAAGCGCCAATAACAGTGCACTTGCACCTTTAAACTTTCTGAAGCCGGCGCCCCGGGCTCGCCTAGAAGACGGGAACACGCACAGCACTGCGGACATTAGAATTTAGGAAAGGTGCAACAGCAGGGCGTGCCACCAGGGGAGTTATGGACAGGCATGGTTGAAGCCCGTGACCTGGATATGGTTTGCGGGAGCACCCTTGACAGTACTCCACCCTCTTCGGCCTCCCTCTCTCCTTGAGCAGGAGAAATCATGGTTCAGGTATTGTCCAAGCTCCATGATCTCTCCTCAGGACTGACACCCCTTCCAGTCAACAAGGAAGAACCGCTTACCTCTTCATGTTCAGAAACCTCCTTTACTCGAAGACATCAGTGAGGTCAGATCAGGAAACAGGAGGGGAGGTTGCCGAGAGAAGCGGTTTTAAGATGACAGAGAGACATGGAAGGAGTTTGGGAGTGCATAGTGGGAGGATGGTGGGAGTTTATACGCCACGGATTATGCGCGTTATCACCTCGAAAGGTCCCGAATACAGGTCCAAGATGGAAGTACCTGGAAGATAGCCACATCTTGTGCCCAGGGAGAGAACTGGAGGAGAACGGCGCTTTTATCAGCCTGGTTTTGGTGCGGGCAGATGCCCAGAGATAGAGACTGACGAGTCTGATCTCAGATTCATTTGAGGTCTGACACCAAACTTTCTACCGCAAGGAATTTCTGAGGGAAACAGACAGGGGAAAGGTGGTTGAGGAATTTGTTGTAGACAATAAAAAAAGGTGCTGAGCCAGAAGAATCAGAGTCCAGGGAGTATAGGAGAACTCTGCACACAGCAAAAAGAGTGGATTGTCGTTCCTGAAATGCTGAATGGTAACTGCCCAGGAGTTGGTTTAAACCTCTATACCTGTCCTGTGACTGTGTATGGTATGCAGAAGAGAAGTCCAAATTCATCCTCTGAAGTGATGTCACGGGTGCCCGCGATCCATGTCATGGAACGCAGGCACACCTTTGCCCCCTCTCTGTGGCGCCGCTCCCTCCCCTAACTCCCATGATCCGGCTCCCATCCCAGCTAGGCCACGCGCATACCCGCTCCCTTGGACCACATCACCATGATTGGTATTGGCCATCAGGGTTTTCCTTAAGCCCAACTGTTACCATCATTTCCGCTCTGGAATCTTTGCTCATGCTATTGAGGAAAGATTCCAGGCATTCATTCCTGTATTCCCATTCCTGTTCTTGTTATCTACTGTTGTGACCTTGGGAAGGGACTGTGACTTTGCATCTCTTGTGCTTGAGTCCTGAATACCTTGCCTGTCTCTGACCTCAAGCCTGTATCCCTATTCTGTACTACAACTTGGCTATATCGCACCTGTTGAATGACATGGTGGCCAAAAGCCACAGCAAGGCAATCTCACTGTGCGGCGGTTTCCGGTGAAGACCAGTTGCAAATTCCGGTTCCAGGTGTCGGCTCGTAACATCTCCCGTAGGGTCACAGGGGGTTCACTGAACCCCGCACCCTGACCAGTACAGATCCGACCAGGCCCTGGCAAGGTGTTGCAACTCAGCATCTGCACTCAGGCTCAGCGACGATCCAGCGTCAGTTCTGCACTTTCTCAGTCACAACCGCCTGTGAACCAAATCTCAGAATGCTGCAGTCTTGATCAGTATGATGGTATCCCCAAATGGGCAGGGGCTTTTACCAGTGCTCCGTGCACATAGATCTTATGCCTTCACAGTTTGTCAATAAATGCTCCAAGGTGGAATTCATTGTGCAGTCTCCTCTCTCCGGGTAAGCCCGGCCTGGGCTACCACTCTATGGGACAGAGGTGATCCAGCACGGCTACCCATACTGCAGTACTGCTGAATTCAGTTAGTGTTCAAGGAACCACATGAGCTTCCTCAGCTGAAACAGCGCTGCCTGTAACTTTAACGCTAGGGGGGACTCATCAGTAGGCCGTATACTGTCCAGTTCCATACCCTGGCTTCGAGCTCTCTGGAATGAACACGGACCTGTCTCATCATTAAAAAAGGGAACTGTCATCTCAGGTCAAAGATGTATTGGCCGACTGTGACCCTGCTGTACTCGGAATGGTCTCACCACCTGGCACTTGGGATTGGCTCCGGTTTCCAAAGGTCGCGCAGCCCCGGCCGGGACAGTCTTCAGAGGAGCCTATGCAAGTAGACAAGGTCCAGCTCTCCACCAAGAACGTTTCAGGGAGTCACCAGGAGAATCTGTGTGCTTGGTCTATTTAATTTTTTTGCAAAAAATGTGGCTCTGGCATAGAAAAGTAGTGGCAATAACCAATTCCATATGCACTGAGAAGGGACAGGATATACATCTCCATTGACATATCGCTGTTATAGGCTAGGATACATTCATGCAGTAAATATACAACTTAGCATAGCGACACAGCGGCCCTGCTGGGCAGAGAGGCATTATTCTAGACCCCCCCCATCTGGTCGAGGATACATTAGGGTAAGAAGCCCCACCAAAAAAACGGCATTAATAGCCTGCAGTGCTGTATAATTACCAGTCCACGACATTTGGCCAAAGTGGACCTACAGCGTTCACCTATGGGCTTAGACCCATTAAATGTCCGCCTATCTCATACTCTTCACTATTGACCACCTGCGACAGCCTGTGGACCTAGTTCCCATTGTGTTTTTTTATAGTCACTCCTGTCCCGTGCACCCAGTGGTTAACCACATCAGTATATAATGAATGACATACTTTAAATACCCCAATATAAAGTGATGTTGTAACATTTCACCTGTCCGATATGGGTCCATTTACTGCCTGAGGCCGTTTGTTAAGTTTCTGTATGTGAGCCAGTCCTAAGCAGTTCATTGGTCTGTCCTGTCCCGCCCTCAGCTTCCGGAAAAAAAGCAAGCACTCCAATACAATAGTTTCTGCTTCTTGGACTCTGGACTCTGCGGAGATTTGTGTTTCCTGGCATTGCATCGGTGTTTCATCTCGAGAACCCCCAGCCATTTTATCTTCTTGTCTGATCTGGCCGTTTACCGCACTGAACCAGTCTCTCATCAAGTTGGAGCTCTTCACAAAAAAATGTATTCAATGTTCTGCCACGCTCCACCTGATCTCCTTCCTGCGTCTTTCCATGGCTACAACTTCATGTCCCGAGTCCTAAAACGGAAGGATGGGGAGGTCTGCATTGGGGATCAGAAATGCCAACTTCACTGAATGGTGACACTTTTACCTGTTCTCGTTCTTCTGTGTTCCCAAGTCGGATGGTTGCCAGCATGTTACTGGGACTTGCGATGGGTTTATCAAAAAGACAGCAGAGACTTTGCCACCACATCATCCCAGGATTGCCAAGTGGACCTCGCCTCCTAGAGTGTGTGGCCTTCGGTTACCTCGACCTTGCCGCCAATGCAGAACAAGTCCACGCAGTGGAACAACCTGGTGGGTACCAACGCCGCAAGCTTGTCGACCCTCTTTGCGGCGGGGATCTGGTGAAAACGGGGTCCACTTAGACTCGGCCCAGGAGTGGCTGGTGTCATCGTCTGCAGTGGTCAAGAGGATCACAACCTCAAGCCTTGACAGTTAGAACCGGCCATGGATTCCCGCCCGAGGTTCCGTTCCCAGTCGAGATCTTGCTTCTATCAGTAATAAACCAAATCCCGGCAGATTGCCGCACAGCATGAACATCTGGAGCAAGTCACGCATGCTTAAAACAGCTGCTAGCTACCCAGCATCAGTAACTTGATCATGAGGCTGATCCCTGCACACTCCTGCTACCCGTCTGTCTTTCACTACTGCTGCTGAAACCC
The DNA here is from genome assembly GCA_019512145.1 of Engystomops pustulosus. Classification (NCBI taxonomy): domain Eukaryota; kingdom Metazoa; phylum Chordata; class Amphibia; order Anura; family Leptodactylidae; genus Engystomops; species Engystomops pustulosus. Next base: position 40,020 of record WNYA01000228.1, on the reverse strand, counting down.
AGGTTAGTTCTTTATGCCCGACCAAGTATGACGGGTGATCACAAGATGTGCAGGAGCTTTATAACCCATTGCTTCTCTGCACATCTTTGACTCATGCCATCGCAATGTCACAGAATGCTCCAGGGTGTGGCATTTTTATCCTCAGCCTTCTCTCCCAGAAAGCCCTGGCACTGGCATACTCTCTTTGGGACAGAGGCGGACCCCCCTCATGTCCTAATCTCACGCATTTCTGGCGGAGTTCCGGTCCATTTGAAGAACAGGGCTGTGGGCTTCTTCAGCTGAGACTGTGTGTGAAAATCTACAAAAGGGAACCTTTCGTGGGAGAATATGCTGTTCCGTTTGTACCTGGCCTCGGAAACTCTCCTTGGACGACGGGCCATGGTGCAGCTTTCCAAAAGGGTCTTGCCTCTCATGTAAGGATGCTCTGGACGCTCATGATCTGCCGTCTACTCGATGGTCTCAATCACCTTGGCCACCCAGATAGAAGTGAAGTTTAGTGAGCGTGATGAGGAGCGTACTTCCTCGCCATGGCTCCGACCTGCCACAGACCACTCCAGCCTTCTTCTTACACATCTCAGAGGAGCCTATGGAGGTGGCGGTGGACAGAGCTAGAACCCGCTTCCAGGAAAAGAATCAGAAGACGGCCACAGTAAACCTCTGCCTTCATTGTGCCAGTCTGGAGCAATTATGGGTCTTGTCCTATCCGTCACCAGTGTCCGGGAACGGCCAGCAACTAACGGTTCTGGGAGAAGTGTCCATAGGTGTAAGCAAAGCTTCTCAATGCCTGATGATTCCAGTGTTTAACTCAGCACTGGATCACTTGAGGTTTCTCAAGTCTCTGCTTTCTTGGGACTCCGGTTCAGCAGGGACTTCGTGGATGCCACTTGGTTCCTGCGGGACATCACACATCCACAGGGCTCACCCTTGAGACAGCTGTTGGTCATTCTCCTCGTAAGCCGCCCAAATCTCTCGACACGCGGTCCTGTACCGCACAAGGCCTCTATCCATTCCAAGTCGCAGTGTGCTGCACAAGAGATACTGTCCTTTTATGTGGCTAACTCGGTCCATTCCTCTATATGTTGGTTCTTCCCATGGGCTGCGCTCAATGTTACCAGTACTCAAATGTTTGACACAGGAAATCTTCATTGGGTGGTTCAGAGTGCTGGTCCCGCTGTATGGTTGCATCTCTACATGACCTGATGGGTTCCTCCGTTGTCTCCCACGCCCTTGGAAGGTTTACCAAGTGCTACCGGATTCTCCGAAGTGTTCTCCAAAGAAGCAGGCTGAGACTTTCCCGTGCATGTCCATTGATTGCCTATTGAGTTGTTGCCGGGTGGGTTATTCTCCTCCCCGAGGTCGGGTGGTATTCGATCTCCATTCACGAGACCACAGCCATGGTCAGAGTATATCATGGAGAACCTGCAAAAGGAGGTTCATACGGAAGCCCTCTCTCCTGCCGGCGCAGTGATTCTTTTGTTACAAAGAAGGATGCTCCTTGCGTCCTGGCATTGATTATCATGGACTTAACCAAGTCATGGTTAACAACTGCTACCCTCTGCCGTTGATCATGAGTGTGTGACCGCCGAGCGGGTGGGTTCCAAGATTTTTTCTAAGCGGGACCCTTCGTGGGGCCTACATCTCATCCGGGATCCGCAAGGGTGACGAAATGAAGACAGCATTTCAAGTATCTTGGGTGATTGCCATGTGGACTGTGTATGTAATGACTTCCAGCGGTCTTCCAGGAGTCATCAAATGACCAATCTTCAGAGACTGCTGGATATGTTGTATTGTGGTCTACCTAGCGGAATCTTGTGTTCTCTCCAGACTCGCGAACCAACCAGTCTCACGTTATGGAAGTCCTTGGCCGCCTTCGGGCTCCTTGTCCTTATGCCAGACTCTGAGAAAGTGTCTCTCCCACCAACGGAGTCTACCTTTTCTTGGCTACATCACCGACAAACGGTCTCCAGATTGATCCTGTAAATTAGTGCAGTTCTGCAGTGGCTGCGGTCAGAAGGTTCTTCGAGCCATTCAGGGTTCCTAGGCTCGCGAACTACTACGCAGTGTGTCCCAAATTTTTCTACTCTAGTCGCTACAATCTGTGGCACTCACCAGGGCAAGGGCGCTGCTAATCCACACACTTTGGCACCTCAGCAGCTGAAGAAGCCTTCGCCAAAGTTAAAGTCCACCTTTGCTATGACTCGAGTTCTCTCTAGACCTGATACGGAGAAATGAAGCCTTTTTATCTGGAGGTGGCACGCATCTTCTGTCGGTGATGGGGCTGTGCTCAAACAGCAGGGGCCTGGGGACTCCCTTCCGAACGGTCATGTGCGCTTCTTTTCCAAAACTTTTTCTCCCGCGGAGAAGAAATACCCTTATTGGAGATAAAGAACTTTTGGCTATCAAACTTTGGAGGGGAGCTGGCCATCATTTGTGTTAACAGATCATAAGGAACCTCTCGACCTCCAGACAGCTCAAGTCTTAATCCCAGGCAAGCCCGTTGGTCACTATTCTTCTCCCGCCTTCAACCTGATTAATCACTTCCGAACGCGGAGAAGACAGAAGAATGTCAAGGCGGATGCCCTTTCCTGTGCTCAAATGTTGTTGGAGAAGAGCCAGTTACCAAGCAGATAATCTCTCCGTACAGTTGGTTGAAAGCCGCTCCTGTGGATCTTCGGCAGGCTTCCCCCTGGCAAAGAAATATGTCCGACCCTGACTCTGCGGGAAAAGGATTCTGTTAAAGGACATTCTTACGCGGAAGGGCAACCTGGGGTTGCAATATCCGTGGCCCTCATTTCCCTCTTAAATATGGTGGAATGACTTGGTCAAAGATGTGGGACTGAACCTCACTGTGCCCCGTTATAATAAGCCTTCTCTTCTAAAACTGGCGGGTCTCTTGCTCCAGTCGCCGTGTGGGCAAACAGGACTATGAGGGACTTGTCACGGACCTTTCTATCCTCCTCGGGCAAATACCGTCATCTGGGAGACCCCAGCTGTCTCATTTTTCCCTCTTCCAGGTCTACGTTGCTCCAGTGTTGCCGCTCTTCTTCCAATATCTTCCGGCTACATGGTCTTCCTCTGCACATTGGGCAATTTAATTCGCGATCCAGCGGCACGTTCTTCTGAGGGGGATTTGGGTCCCGGCAGGGAATCCTAAGGCAGTTCCTCCGACGTTCCACCAGGTGCGTGACTGAGCGATGAGAGCATCGGAACGCACTTCAAGTTCACCGGGGGGGCCTTTCCTAGTGAGTAATGCAAGCTCCGCGGACACTTTTTTTTTTTTTTTTAAATGTCGGGTTTTTCGTTCGGCCCAAGCCCCCCCATTTCCGTGCGGGCATGCCAGCGGCGGTGCGCAAAATCCGATCGTTGGCGGCAAATGACTGGGGCAATTCAGGGGGAAAATCGGCTCAAATCGGAAATATTCGGGTAAAACGCCGGGGGAAACGCGAATCGAGCCCTCTTAGTTAGTAATGACACCATTTGTTTTCTGATCGTGGAGTTCGTTTTGTTCCAATTCTGGCGTACACTGCATCCAACTGGCAGGCAACAAAAGTGTGGATTTCTCTTCAGCTTTCCACCCTCAGTCAATGGACAAGTGGAGAGGGTTAACAAGACTCTGGGCTGCTACCTTCGTCATTTCGTCTTATGCCCGTCAGGCGACTGGTCACTTTTATTGCCATGGGCAGACAGAGTTATCTACAAACCTCTCTGGACTCGGAATCTTTGTGGTGCCGTCCATTCTTTATTGTCTATGAGAACCCTCTTTCAGTTCACTCGGATGTTCCTGCGGTGAAGAATTGGCGCAGGACCTCAGTTCTGTCTGGAACAGACTCGTCAAATATCTACTTCGGAGGTCTTGTCCGCCCCAAAATCCAGGCGACAAGAGGACGCAGGCTCCTCACGTCTTCTTCTGGGGCAAGTCGGAATCCTCCCAGGGTACATCTGGACTAACTAAGATACCCAGGCACAAGCTTGGTCTCGGTTCTTGGGTCCTTTCAAGGTCCTGGCTCGTTATCAATCCGGTATACTTACAAGTTGCGCCTACATCCCACCATGCCGCATCCCAAACTCCTTCCATGTCTCCCTGTCAAGCCTAGCATCTAAACCGCTAGATACGGCAAGTACCTCCCCTACCCTGTGGTGACTCCACTGACACCTATGAGGTAAATTACATCCTTGACATGAAGACGGTAGGGGAAAGCGGTTATTCTTGTCGACTGGAAGGTGGTGTAGGGCCAGAGGAGAGGTCATGCGTTCAGGTTCTGCATTCCAGTTTCTACTGCGTTCCACGGTATCCTGCGTTCAGGTGAATCCCTCTGGGTTAGTGTCTACCGAGTCCCTCTGGTGCCTGTGTACCAGTGTTACTCAAGCTGCTGTCCTGTGTCGGTGTTCCCGATTCCATCTGCTTGGACTCCGGTTGCTGACACCGGATTGGACTATGACGTTGCATCTCTGCAGCCGCCCTGACCGTGCTGGAATACCTGACCCAAGAGGTTGTCTGCGTTCCGTTACCTCGGCTGCCACTCACAATGTCACGTCTGTGGATGACCTGCTTTGCGGCGGCTCGGTGGAAAACCGGGAAACCACTTAGATCCGGTCCCGGGTAGGGACTTGTGTCTCATTGTTGCAGTGGTCCAGAGGACCAACAAACCCGCCAACCTGACAGCAGCCTACCATTGCTCAGCTAAATAACTTGGACTAGGGCCTCAAGAGGATCTGCTAAAACTGTCTGGTTTTCTTCAGTGGTGAGCCAGAAGGTCTATGAGCCATACAGAGGTTCTGTGTTTTGCAAACCATTATCGGCAGTTTCTCTGCATTTTCAAATCTGGTGTCTCCATCGTGGCTCTACCAGGAAGGTCCAAATCCCGTTGGCCTGGCCCCCTGCGGCTGAAAAAGCCTTCTCCAGTTGACGTCCGCCTTTGCCTCGGGAATTGCTTTTCACTAGCCCAGGACTATGAGAAACCCTTTCATCTTTGAGATGGATTCATTCCTACGTGGGAGCAGTAGCAGTGCTCATCCAGAAAGGACCTAAGGGTCAAACTCTCACAGATGGCTTCTTTTCCAGGACTTTTTCTTCGCAGAGAGAAATTAATCTATGGTGACAGAGAAGTTAGCAATAGAACTTGCTCTGGAGCAATGGCGGTTCTACTGGAGGGAACTCTCCATCTCGCTTGTCTGTACACAGCCCACAAAGAGCCCTACGGCTCTAGAAAGCCCAGCGGCCCGTGGTCAACTGTTCTTGTCACAATTCAACCTGTTATCCACTTCAGTCCTGCGGAAAAGAATGGTCAAGGCTGATGCCTGTCCCGTGCTTCGATGTCATTGGACAGGAGACAGTTCTTGGCATATCTATCTCCTGAACAAAACTTGTTTGTAGCAGCTACGGTGGATCTTTAGGCAGCTAACTCCCGCAAGACGTATATGCAGGACCGCTCTCGGAAAGAGACTCTGTTTGGGGCCATTTCTGAACTTTTCCCGATGCTCGTTTCGAATAACGAACCCCATTGAAGTCAATGGGAGACTCAAGCATTTTTAAAGGGGACCAAGGCTCTGCAATAAAATGTGTAATTTTATTGAGAAATACGGAAGTCAGTCCCGTTTCTTCGTTTTTTTCATTCAATTGAATATTCGTGGGACTTCAAAAAGGAGAATGACCCGTGTAAAACATCTGCAATGTGTTCTTCACACATATTGTTCTTCACATACTATTGTGAAGAACACCGTTCGGCACTAATGTCTTCTGATAAGTTAGCAGATGTGTGGAACATCTGCAATGTGTTCTCCCCTGGGTTCTTCACTAAAATGATCCTGTGTTCACTGTTTTCACTGTGTTCTTCACTGTTCTTCACTGTGTTTCCTTAAGTGAAAGCTCGTTATCGAGCAGGCAAAATACTCGTCCGAGCAGCGAGCCGTTTCGAGTACGCTAATACTCGAATGAGCATCAAGCTCGGACGAGTATACTCGCTCATTTCTATTCACAATCCATGTGTCACGGGTGCTCCCGCGATCGCTGTCTTGGATCGCGGGCGCACCCGTGTTCCTGTTGCTGCCCCCGGTCCCGTGCCCCGCTCACCCTCCCTGGCTCCCGCAGCTCGACGCGCGCGTCCCAGTCTCCCAGGGCGGGCGCGCGCGCCGTCACTCTAATATTTAAATGGCCAGCGCGCCAATAATTGGCGCTGGCCTGCTATAAGTTTCTGCCCAAACCTTTTCTTCTTGAGGTGGATGCGTCCTCCGTGGGAGCTGGAGCAGTCCTCACCCAAAAAGGGCCCAGGGGCCGAACTTCCACATGCAGCTTCTTTTCCAAAACCTTTACCCCAGCTGAAAGAAACTATTCGATTGGAGACCGAGAGCTCTTGACCATTAAACTTGCTCTGGAAGAATGGCGGTATCTTCTGAAAGGTGCTCTTCATCCCGTATGTGTGTACACTGACCACAAGAACTTGTTATACCTCCAGTCTGCCCAGTGCCTGAATCCCAGGCAAGCCCGGTGGTCATTGTTCTTTTCTCGTTTCGACCTGATAATCCATTTTCGTCCGGCAGACAGGAATGTCAAAGCTGATGCTCTATCTCGTGCTTCTGATGTGATTGGAAAGGAACCAGCTCCTCGGCATATAATTTCTCCGGACCAGCTTGTTGTTGCAGCTCCAGTAGATCTTCGCCAGCTACCTCCTGGCAAGACATATGTTAGACCTGCTCTTCGGAAGAGGATTTTGTCTTGGGGACATTCTTCCCATGTGGCTGGGCACCCTGGGGTGTAACGCACCGTGGCCCTCATCTCCCGCCACTACTGGTGGCCTGACCTGGTCAAAGATGTTCGGGAGTTTGTGGGATCCTGCTCCTCCTGTGCCCGCAACAAAGCTTCTCGTCTCAAGCCGGCTGGACTGTTACTACCATTGCCGATACCCAGTCGCCCGTGGTCCCACATGGCAATGGATTTTGTCACTGATCTGCCTGTCTCCTCGGGCAGTACTGTCATCTGGGTGGTGACGGACCGGTTTTCGAAGATGTCACATTTTGTTCCCCTTCCAGGTCTTCCGTCTTCTCCACAGCTTGCCAGCATTTTCTTCAGACATATCTTCCGGCTGCATGGTCTTCCGCTGCACATCGTGTCCGATCGTGGAGTCCAGTTTGTGTCACAATTCTGGCGTTCCTTGTGTAACCAACTGCAGGTCAACCTTGACTTTTCTTCTGCCTACCACCCTCAGTCTAATGGTCAAGTGGAGAGGGTGAACCAGACTTTGGGCTGCTATCTCCGCCACTTCGTCAAGACAACTGGGCTGACCTCCTACCCTGGGCTGAGTTCTCATATAATTCCCTGGACTCTGGGTCTACTGGCTTGTCTCCGTTCTTTGTGGTCTATGGACGTATTCCTCGCCCTCCTTTCCGCTGTCTACTCCCTCTGAAGTCCCTGCAGGACCTCAACTCTGTTTGGGACCAGACCCGCCAGTCTTTTCTGTGAGCTACAGACCATATCAAGACCCAGGCTGATAAGAGGTGTCGGGCTCCTCCCGTCTTTTCTCCTGGTGAAAAAGTATGGTTGTCTTCCAGATACGTCCGACTCAAGATACCTAGCTACAAGCTCAGTCCCCGGTTCCTTGGTCCTTTCGAGGTAATCAAGCACATCAATCAAGTGGCCTACAAACTCCGCCTTCCTCCATCTATGCGCATCCCGAACTCCTTCCATGTCTCCCTTCTGAAACCAGTCATCCTGAACAGCTTCTCCCAACAATCCCCTCCTCCTGCTCCTGAGGCGGATTCCCCAGACGTTTATGAGGTTAAGGAAGCTCTGGACATGAAGTTTGTGAGAGGTAAGCGGTTCTTTCTTGCAGCCTGGAAGGGGTTCGGGCCTGAGGAGAGATCCTGGGAGCCCGAAGAGAACATTTTGGATCGGACTCTCCTCCAGAGGTTTATTGGCCGCAAGAAGAAGAGGGGGAGGCCGAAGGGGGGGTACTGTCACGGCTGCTCCCGCAATCGCTGTCTCGGATCGCGGGCGCACTCATGTTCCTGCTGCTGCCCCCGGTCCCGTGCCCCGATCACCTTCCCTGGCTCCCGCGATGTCCTCTTTGGCTCCCGCAGCTCAGCGTGCGCATCGTCACTCTAAGATTTAAAGGATCCTGCTCCTCCTGTGCCCGCAACAAAGCTTCTCGTCTCAAGCCGGCTGGACTGTTACTACCATTGCCGATACCCAGTCGCCCGTGGTCCCACATGGCAATGGATTTTGTCACTGATCTGCCTGTCTCCTCGGGCAGTACTGTCATCTGGGTGGTGACGGACCGGTTTTCGAAGATGTCACATTTTGTTCCCCTTCCAGGTCTTCCGTCTTCTCCACAGCTTGCCAGCATTTTCTTCAGACATATCTTCCGGCTGCATGGTCTTCCGCTGCACATCGTGTCCGATCGTGGAGTCCAGTTTGTGTCACAATTCTGGCGTTCCTTGTGTAACCAACTGCAGGTCAACCTTGACTTTTCTTCTGCCTACCACCCTCAGTCTAATGGTCAAGTGGAGAGGGTGAACCAGACTTTGGGCTGCTATCTCCGCCACTTCGTCAAGACAACTGGGCTGACCTCCTACCCTGGGCTGAGTTCTCATATAATTCCCTGGACTCTGGGTCTACTGGCTTGTCTCCGTTCTTTGTGGTCTATGGACGTATTCCTCGCCCTCCTTTCCGCTGTCTACTCCCTCTGATGTCCTTGCAGGACCTCAACTCTATTTGGGACCAGACCCGCCAGTCTTTTCTGTGAGCTACAGACCATATCAAGACCCAGGCTGATAAGAGGTGTCGGGCTCCTCCCGTCTTTTCTCCTGGTGAAAAAGTATGGTTGTCTTCCAGATACGTCCGACTCAAGATACCTAGCTACAAGCTCAGTCCCCGGTTCCTTGGTCCTTTCGAGGTAATCAAGCACATCAATCAAGTGGCCTACAAACTCCGCCTTCCTCCATCTATGCGCATCCCGAACTCCTTCCATGTCTCCCTTCTGAAACCAGTCATCCTGAACCGCTTCTCCCAACAATCCCCTCCTCCTGCTCCTGAGGCGGATTCCCCAGACGTCTATGAGGTTAAGGAAGCTCTGGACATGAAGTTTGTGAGAGGTAAGCGGTTCTTTCTTGCAGCCTGGAAGGGGTTCGGGCCTGAGGAGAGATCCTGGGAGCCCGAAGAGAACATTTTGGATCGGACTCTCCTCCAGAGGTTTATTGGCCGCAAGAAGAAGAGGGGGAGGCCGAAGGGGGGGTACTGTCACGGCTGCTCCCGCAATCGCTGTCTCGGATCGCGGGCGCACCCATGTTCCTGCTGCTGCCCCCGGTCCCGTGCCCCGATCACCTTCCCTGGCTCCCGCGATGTCCTCTTTGGCTCCCGCAGCTCAGCGTGCGCATCGTCACTCTAAGATTTAAAGGGCCAGCACGCCAATAATTGGCGCTGGCCTGCTATAAGTTTCTGCCACTTCCTGTGACCCTTGCCGGATCTTTGAGCCTCACAGCCTAAGAGAAAGCTTCCTTGCGAGTATTCCTGCGGATTCTGTTGGAGAACCTGTCACCATCTGTACACATTTGTAAGGTTTAGTCCCTGTAGCAGCATTGTAATCCCTCCTTTGAAGGCAATGATAAGGACATAAGGATAGTGTGACACTAAGTGTGATACCCCTGGGTTACACCATGTAATCGCTGCACCAGGGGCCTACAACCACCATTATCCATACTGCATCTTAGTATGACTGCTCCATGTAGTGATGAAAGGCTGGAGCCTTCATGATCCTGCCCGAGCCAAGTCTGGAGAAATTCTGTAGTCACTATCCTCCACATAACTACTACTAGCCCCAGCGTCTCACCCCAACCTGCCAAACTCTGAAATCCCTTTATTCAGTTGAGCCATTTTCCTTGGATCTTGCTGATGTTACATGGATCCTTTGCTTTTGAAACCTGGTGAATTGGTTCCAGATTTCATGTACTGATCCTATAATCAATGTTATAGTCATAATAATTGTAAGGGGTGGTCCTGGTATTGTAGTCTTTGTTGCTACAGAATATTTAGGACAGGCACTTAGTATGTATTATGTGATATCTGTGACCCTAAGGCTCTGACAGCTTCCTATATATCTCTCCATATTCATTGTCTCGCCCTGAATATCCCGAGGACTCCCTAGTATATTCTGAGCCCCTTATGTATTAAATAAAATGTCCTACAAATTGTGTTTTACTCGAATGAAAAATGGGTCTAGAATTTCCACTTGTAACTTGTGTTTAAAGTTCAAAGTAGATAATTTCTGTAGGTGCATCAGATATTTTGCCATAAATCCTCCTTTTTTTTATAACACTATTTAGTTTGTGTTGTTTATTCTCCACCTAAAGCCGTAACATTTATTTTCAATTTACAGAGATTTATGGGGAATTTTTCAGTGGAACAATAATCCATGTTATGTAATTGAAAGCCTAAAAATTAGGCGTCCCCTTTATTCTTTGGGTCAGTACAATCACAGACAACACATTTACATAGTTTATGTTTTAATTTTGGTGCCTATGAAATTAGTTTAATCTTTAAAAAAAAAAAAGAAAGAAAATTTCTGCCCTTTTACGACCCATCATTTCTTTTACATGTTGGTGTAAATTTTCCGGATGTTGATGGTTTCCTGGAGAACTTTATGACCTCTTGGTGATTTTGTATATTTAGCTTTTTCATCTCTAAGACTAGAATTGGTTTTAAATACATGTAAAAAAAATAATAATTCTAGTTTTATCACTAAATGTGCACATGTCCCTTTCTTCTGGATAAATATTGTAACTTTGTGGTTATTCTTTAATTTTGACCAAATCTTTGAAGCAAATTTTTCTTTGGAATCTTTAATATAATTTATTCAAGAATAACCAAACGTTTAAACAAATTGCATAGATGAATAATACAAGTAAACTTTGTGATATATTTTATTAAAGAAAATGTTCCTGTCTCCTGTTATCTCCTCGTTTTGTCTTTGAGCATTGAGTATAAATCAGACTTCCCTCCTGTCCTCACACTGACAGCTGATAGATAAAAAGGTGATAAAGTCACAAAGCTTTATGTGTACACTGACTAATGGAGAAAGTCGAAGGTCTTGATATTTATGTTATACTGTTACTAGAGATGAGACAATTATTTGAGATATAATTCTCTGAAGCTTGGAGGAATTTTTAAAAGTCCAAATTGAATCAATCTAGACCAATGTCTCTTCAATTGTCCTCATTGTCAATTATTTTTTTATTGTGATTAGGCCTAACCCTAAACTTATTCTAAACCGAACGCTTATACTAAATGTATCCATCTAAGTGTTTGTTCAGTATATGATGAAAGCAACAATAAGACTTATTAAAACAAAATTATTACAATTTGAGTTACAGGCAGTCCCCGGGTTACGTACAAGATGGGGTCCATAGGTTTGTTCTTAAGTTGAATTTGTATGTAAGTCGAAACTGTATATTTTATCATTGTAGTTCTAGACAAATTATTTTTTTTTTGCCCCAGTGACAATTTGAGTTTCAAATATTTTTGCTATTGGACCAAGGATTATCAATAAAGCTTCACTACAGACACCTTACAGCTGATTATTACAATCTAGGACTATAGTAGATCATCCAGAAAGCTTCACCAGAGGTCATAGGGGGCAGAGGGGTCTGTATATAACTATGGGTTGTCTGTAAGTCGGGTGTCCTTAAGTAGGGGACCGCCTGTATTGCGAGGGGGATTAAAAACCCAGGGGGTCTTAGATTCAACTAGCACAGAAAAGCCGTCATGGCAAATATTAACCCTTTCTCATCTCTAAAATATAACTTTTATTACAATAATTTAAAATTAGAGGTATGCAAATATCGTGCCTAACAATCAATTCAAAATGAAATGGTCAGGCAAGGGTAGGATGTGCTGTATATAGGATCACAGGTGCTCTGTATATTGCGAGAGTTTTATTGCAGGTAAATTGTGAGCTAAGTGGGAGGAAGACTAATTTACAATACACTTTCCCACCTACATTAAGGTGGGTTATTTTTACGGATAGTACCACATCTCCCCCACTGTATGTTCAACCGTGGCTTATCCTGACACTAATTCTAACCTCTGCATTAAATTAAATGTTAGTCGCTACACTTGGAAAACTTGGATTTCAAATTATTGTAATAAAAGTTCTATTTTAGTGATGAAAAAGGGTTGATATTCTTTTGAAAAAAATTAGATTTAATTAGGGCAGATAATGGAAGTCAAAGAGACCTCTTTCCGAAAGAAATCGTGGCTGGAAGATGTTGTCATGGAAAAGAAAGCAAAGGATAAGTGAATTTGATCAGTCGTAAGTAACATTTAATCATGTCTTAATTACTAGGGGGATTTCCAGTCTTTTTTTTTGGCAAAAAGAAAGAAAAATGTCAAACAAGGGACAAATACAACCAATGAAAATCTATTATTTATTGACCCATGCCATGTCCAAGGAAGAAACATGTCCACTAAGCTAAAAGTTAAGGCCTTTCCTTTATATCTAGGAAATTTGACCTCTATAGACCTGAAAAACTTCACACAGAAAATCACCTTGAACTTTACCATCAATGAAGCTAAGAGCTGGACTTCAGAAGATGACACAACAGATGGCTACATCCTCAGCCTCCTCAAACCTCATCAGTTTTTAATCCAACTCCGGGTTAGGGCCCTTACATAGACACTTTCTTTTCTCTGCTGGCCTCAGACTGAAAAGATCCTGCCCTCAACCTTCCAAATTGCACAATACCAACAAAATAAGGACATCTTTGAAGAACCTTATTGAAAATCTGGAAATAATAATCAATGGAGTGGGTAAAGGTGGTGGCACGGTCATCCTTAATTAAGACTATGTTCTTGAATGTACCAAGCTCTTAACAGATACAGAATACTACTTGCAGTTTACTACGGATCCGGAAATTGAAAATATGGAATAGGTGAAGACCCTGCTAATTGAAGCCCATGCTACTGGAATCCTAACAAAAAAGAGTTTCATTAGATTCTACCCAATAATCCACGTACTGCATTATTCTTTTATCTCTCAAAAATTCGAACCACCTTCCCAGCCAACCTATTATCTCAGGTATTAATTCAGTCACTTCCAACCTTTCAGAAAATGTGGATATACTACTACAAGGCTATGTACTCACTGTACTGGCCGTGCGCGTCCCTGCTCAATAGGGCACAAGCACGCAGGCGCTCCTAGCCTTAAAGGGTCAGGGTCCTCCTGATTGCCGCTGGCTAATCCGGCACCCCCTTATAATCCGGCACCTCCCTTCCCGCCTCGCCGGATCTTCAGCTTTGTTTAGGAACTTCCAAGATTTCCTCGCTTTCCATAGCAATTCCCTGTTGAAGAGGAAAGCCCGTCAGTGTTTCCATACGCTCCCGTGTTCCTGTTGTCTCCAGCTTTTCCAGACACCTCCGTGTTTCATGTGTCTCAACAGAGTTTCCTGACACTTCAGTGTTTCCTGTGTGTCTCCAGCGTTTCCAGATGTGTCCGTGTTTCCAACAATCCTCCAAGGACCTGTCAGTTCCTGTCCGCTTGGGTCGTGTGCCAGCTCCTGCCTGCTTGTCTGCCATGAGTTCCAGCTCATCCTTCCAAGCCGTACTCCTGCTGTCATCCCAGGCTCGAACTGAGTCCTGCATCCCCTGCTTCCCTGGCTGCCATTGCGGGCCTAGTCGCACTCGTGGAACGACCATGTGGCCCGCTGCCACAGCAAGACCATCCCGCTTTTCGGCAGGCTCAGGTGAAGACCAGGTGCCACTTAGACTCCAGTCCCAGGTCTACATCTCCCGCAGTGGTCTAGAGGGTCCACTGGTCCACAGACTCCTCCTTGCGGACTATTCCCACAGAGACTTTTCTCCCTTGTACTGCCAAGTCTGTTTACCGTTACACTATCAAACCTTTTCGATGTCACATTTGTCATTTTTTTTTCTCAGTGTTCTCCAAAGTTTTTCCCTGGTGGGGAATGCACTAAGTATATGCATACAGTTGACAGAGTACAAGTGGGGTACAACAAGTATAAGCAATCAGATGAAAGTCAGTTACCATGTGCTGCCCCAAGGGGGAGGGATAGTCAGCAAATTTTAGGTTCTTTCTTCCTTCATGTTGATGACAAATCTATCTCTTAGGAAATGAATAATGGCCAAGAGGCCAGTTTGTTTTTAAAGGTCATGTAGACACCCCTCACCTACGCCTAGACAGTTAAACCTCCTGTCTGGATCAGGATCTAGAGCCTTGGATGAATTCTAACTTCTCAACAAGAGGTCATAGGACTATAGTTCCGTTGCCATCAGACCCACCCAGATATCCAATATCTTGTGAGACTGAACATGATCCCCTTCCTATGCTTCCATTGAGATTTCTGCATATCTCCCCATTGGAAGCCTCCAGAACAGACTGAGATCCAGGTGCGCATTCACCCCACTGCCTTGATCCCAGAAATGTATCTGGCTGGAGTGGTCCATGATTCCATAATTGGCATATATTGTTGGCCTTTTCAAGTTTCGGAGGGAACTCTATGAAGACTCTTGGTGCAATGAGATCTACACAAGGTGTGAAGTGTCTTGCACCACCCATGGAGAGTGCTACCTTATCCAGTGTCAGGGTTCAGGGTCAGTAGACCCCCTGGACCACCACGGGAAATGGTACTAGCCGACACCTGGGACCGGAATAACAGCAGGGTGCCACCAGGTTGATCCACAGGTGTGACTAGCTCATGGTGGCTGCTAAGGTCGCAGTACAGAATTGTGATACAGGCTCAATGACAGGAACAGGCACAAAGTCAGAGCAGGCGTCAGAGATGCAGAGGTCAGGTCCGAGGTCACAACCAGAGGTTGACACAGAGGCAAGGATTGTCAAAGGAACTCACTGGGAAGCTTTCTCTAGGGCTAATGAGCGCAAAGATCCGGCAGGAAATCCTGGGAAAAGCCGGCCTTTAAGGAAACCTGTAAGTGCCAGCGCCACTCAGTATTGCGCTGGCCCTTTAAATGTTTTAGTGCCGGTGTGCACGTGCCCTAGGGAGAGGGGACCCATGCGGGCCAGGCCAGATATGAGCATGGGTGTGGAGAGGTGAGTTAGGTGCGGGGACCTGGGTGGTCAAGTCATCAGATCTACATCCAATGGTGACTAGTGTAGTTGCAAGACCCACAGGGGGTGTAGCAGGAGGTCAAGGAGAGTAATGACTAATGGACCCGGTACTGATTCATATCTGTTCACTGAGAAGAACTTTGACCATACGATGATGAGTTTTCCCCATCATCTAGGGAGGACATAATCAAAAATACCTTTTGTGCTTGAGACCTATGAATTGTGGAGGTTCAACAAACCTCTATGGGGCACATTTACTTACCCGGTCCAGTCGCGATCCCGCGCCGCTTTGTCTGACGTGGATTCGGGTTCTGCCGGGATTCACTAAAGTCGTGAGCCCGATATCCAGTAGGAGTCGGTGCTGCGCCGAGGTCCGCCAGTGTTCACCTGTTTCGTCCCGGTGCATGTTCTTGATCTTGCGACACATTTCTGTCGGGTTGTCCAAAGACCACGCCCCCCGATTTCTGTCACGTGAAACCTGTCACGATTGCGCCAAAATCCGATCGCGTGCGCCAAATACCCGGCGGAATTCGGCGCAAACCAGAAATATTCGGGAAACCCGACAAAAGTGCGGCCGCGGAGCCCTTAGTAAATGAGCCCTTATGTGTCAGTCTCTCCAGGAAGAACATACTTTAGAGTTCAAATCTACTTTTAATTTAAACAAAATTTAGATAGTTGAGATGAGTTCTAGTGATATAGAAGGATAGACTGTGAGGTTCGTGGCCTAGCACAATGGCTGCCTAAACATTTTTTTTAGACTACATAATTCTATTCTGAAAATAACCATGAAAATTAATCTCCTGAGACCGATTACATTATTCCTAGATGTGCAGAAAAGAGCTTTGTGGATTCTGCAGTTTCTGCTCCAGGGAGAACTGATGAGATATAAAGCGAGGAACAATGTATGTATCAGTAATCTTATATCTGGGCCCGGCAGTTTGCACATCGTATCCTTATTTCACATAAAAATCTACTCATTTGTAAGTGTTATCAATTTGTATTTTTTTTATTTTTTTCGCACCACACTCATGAAGAACCAAACATCCATCACCAGCGTTCTGCTCATGAGTCTATCAGATGATCGGGACATCATCCATGTCCTCTTCATCTTTTCCCTTCTCATCTACCTGATGACTGTCTTCTCCAACTTTCTCATCATCCTTCTAGTTTTTACATATACTCATCTTCATACACCCATGTATTTCTTTCTTGTAACATTGTCTTTCATGGACATGTCCTACTCATCGGTCACTGCTCCAAAGATGCTTCTTGCCCTCACTACACGTGACTGGTCCATCTCCCTCCAAAACTGCACAGCGCAAGCGTTTTTTGTGGTGTATTTTGTGGCCTCGGAGGCTTACTTGTTGTCCTCCATGTCTTATGACCGATATGTAGCCATCTGCTACCCTCTCCACTATTCTCAGGTCATGTCTTGGAGCAAGTGTACTCAGATGGTGTCTTTGGTTTGCTCATCTGCTCTTGTTGCTCCCATCATTTTCATCTTATGTTTAAGAAGATTGACCTTCTGTGGTCCCAAACTCATCCAGAATTTCTTTTGCGACTTGCCCCATTTGTTCCAGATTTCCTGTACTGATCCTACAATCAATGTTCTACTCTTAATGCTAGTAGGGGGTGGTCTTGGCATCATCAACCTTGTTGCCACACTTTACCCTTATGTCAGAATATTTAGGACAGTGCTCAGAATCGGCACCAGTGATGGGAAGAGTAAAGCTTTCTCCACCTGTACGTCTCATCTGACTGTAGTTGTTGTATATTATGCGTCAGTAACTTTTATCTACTTTGTGCCTAACACAAGTGAATTTCTCACATTGAATCAAGTGGTCACTGTGATCTATACGCAAATCACCCCCTTATTGAACCCCTTAATCTTTAGTCTGAGGAACAAAGACCTGAAGGCCGCACTGCAGAGATCCTTCCACAAGCCGAAGCTTCATCCAATCATTGTTAAACGGTGATGCAGTCTTTCATCGGAGGAGGGTCTATGGATATTATATGTTTATGAGGGTTTTACTGTATAGTATGGCTGTTGTCTGAATATACAATTAAAATTTAATTCTGTCTAATCTAATATGTGTTCAATATAACCAAGCACATAGTCAGGTAATTTGGTAGATTTTACAAATTAACCTGACCCCTGAATATATTACAGGTAGGTGACACATGTAGGACATTGCTACAAAAAATCTAATAGTCAACGACCCCGCAAAGCTGGACCGGCGCTGTCCGGCATCCACCTCCATGTGCTTCTTCTGTGCCCTTCACCCTGGTTTTATTGTTCTTCATGACAAAATCTAATGAGGTAATCTGTCATTTTAGATGATGTGTATCCTAGAATGTTAGATACTTTTTTTATTCTAGTTATACACACACATATATGGGTAATTACCAGGAAGGGACATTATAAACCAATCAAGGGCATATTTATGGAGTAGAGCACTAATTATTAAGTGGGGACACTTCTAATATAAGATACAATTTATTGAGAGGGGA
Source organism: Engystomops pustulosus (assembly GCA_019512145.1). Lineage (NCBI taxonomy): Eukaryota > Metazoa > Chordata > Amphibia > Anura > Leptodactylidae > Engystomops > Engystomops pustulosus. The sequence goes on along the minus strand of WNYA01000228.1, from coordinate 22,438 downwards.
CTCAAAGAGTAGGACACTAGAACAGTTTCAAAAAGGCAAAAAGTTGCAAAAAGGAAAGAAAAAAACCCACACAAAAATGAAGATATATGTCCGCAGGGAACCCGTCATCATAAACCTCCATTATAAACCTCACAAAATACCTTAGAGACAGGAATATAGGCCGGCCAATGATTCCATAGAGGTTTCTGTATGATTCCGCTGTGCCGTAAAAACATCTTTATTCTTTCTCAGTTGACTCCTGAGGGAGGCCGGGAGAGTTCTTGGGTCCAGCTGAGCTCTCCTCACTACCTCTCTGCCATCTAGCCACCTAAATGCACCACCACACTGACCCTTTACTCTGCCCTCATCTCCACGTCACTGCCTGCCCATACCCAATGGCGATACTCCTCAGGAGCACCCTGCATGTTCACGTTGATGCGTGACCTCCTAGCTCTTTATAGCAGCACTGCGCAGTGTGCACACATTAGAGGCACACTGCACATGCACTGCCATTGGGAGCGAGCAGGTAGTGACGTGGGGAACAGAGCATGGTGTACTGAGGAGATAGCTGAGGAGATAGCTAGGAACAAGCAAGCCGGGATCAAAGATACAGGGGCGCCATGCATGCACCCATGCGGGCGGGTAGTGATGAGAGGACGAGACACAAAATTCTGCACTGGAAGGGGTGTCCCTGTGCACAGTTCGGCCGTGCGCCACATTTATTACTCAGAGTCCGACAGAAATGTGTTCCACGCCCCATGTTAAAGGTACACCAAAAAAAGTTGGTGCACTCTGTCGGGGCAGTGCATGCGGCACCAGATTCAAGAAAAACGTGCACCAGAAACCCTGAATCTGGGACCCTCTGTATAGTTATCACTATTTTTGATAAATCTGGGCCAGTGTATTTAAAGGGTCTTTGCTGTTTTGCTGATGTTTATACAATGAGCTCCAGGAGGTCTGTACAACCTTTTGATCTCTATTTATTAAAAATTTTCAAAATGGTGAAAAAGTGTTGATTCAGACATTACAGTGCTATTCTCCGTACTGAGGTTCACTGTGAGGAACCAAAGCACAATACACACACAAGCAGGAAGAAGCATCGTAACGGGAAACGGCTGTTGCTGTCCTTCGAGTCCTCCCTTCCCTTGTTTTTGTAAGTTTATTAAATAAAGATGAATATCGGACCTGTTACGATGAGAGCCACTCCAAGCTTTCTTTCTATGGATTTTTTGGGCTTCCCTATTTATATTGTTTATATTTTGATAGATTGGACATTTTGGGACATAGGATGGCTATCATTTTATGATTTTGTCTGTTTGTTTGGTTTAAAATGTTTCCTAGGGAAATTTTAATTTTTATATTTGTTAAATTTTTATATACATATATATTTTTTTACTTTTTGATTTTTTGTTAACTCTTATTTCAAGTCTCCTAGGGTACTTCAACCTTATGGGTTCTGATGGCTCATTAAATATACTGTAATAAAAGTAAATATGCTGCTTTTATATTACAGTCTTCCTCCAGCAGACTGTAATTTAGATTGCTTAATGGCAGGCTCTTTTTAACAGACTCTCAGTTATCCTCAGAATTTATTGGCTCCCTCTGATGACATCACATAGGGCACCAATCGGCCATCCTTGTAAAGCACTGTTAGGGGCTGAGGTTGGGTTCAACTGCAACATCTTTAGGTTAACTGTCGAGATTAATTCCAGTAGTTAATCACCCCCTTAGAGAACAGGCACAGAAAAGTTTTGTGGGGTCCGTGCCTGGTTCATCTTAATGAATGTGAGGATATCCACGTTGCTTGTGGACAGGTGGATCCTCTTGACTATGATAACACTCTCAGTGGTTCTGAACACACACTCTACAGGGCAGGATAGCACTACAAGGACTACAAGGCATAGCGGGCAAGCTCAGGCCACGTGTCCAATTTTCCCACCAAGTAATTGTACTGGGAACACCAATCCTTCAGTACAAGTTGTTCTGCATCCTAGTACTATGTGCCATATCTGATGCTGGTGGACATCTAGTTTTCAATACCTTGATTGTAAAGTGGCTCCTGTGAATAGCTTGCACTGATATATAGGTCATAAAAGTGCTGTTGCCAGTGAATAATACATAGATCATAGAGGTGCTATTGTCAGTGTATAGAGATGAGTAACACCTTGATTGTAAATGTACTTTTCTCTGTGAATAGTGTGCCTTAATATATTAATAATACATGTGCACCATGGAGAGTAAGTGTCCTTTCTCTGTCTGCTTCGAGTTCCTATGGTTCAAGTAGGGACCAGGACAGGTAGTGTGTACTGGTAGACCCTAATAGGCCACACAAACCTTAGGCCTTGATCAACTACATGGCAGACAGTGCATTAACTTCAGTGGGATTACCTTTGCCACACTTATCCTCAGTTGGAAGTGCAGAGCCCTCCACCTCATCCTCTTCAAAGTAGAAAAGCTGTTTTATTCACAAGTCATGGAGCAGTCACTCATGCTGTATAAAGACTCTCCTAGCTGGGATTCTGTGGCCCATCCACCTGCTCCAGTAGCAAAAACTGAGTTACAATATTCCTAAGAATTTTTATTGGACAATAAGAGTGTGGGTAGTAGACTGTCAGAAGAGACCTATGATGATGATGATGAAACACAACTGCAAATGGCTGAGGCTTTCTGTGCAGACTGAGAAGGCAGGCAGCGATGAGGGCTCAGTGGTAGAACGAGTGAAGGATGGGGTCATAGACCCAAAATGGGTGATAGACAGTGACACTTTGACTTTGGATGAAGAGGTGGTGGCCATGAAGCCACAGGCAGCCATAAGACCTGGCTAATCTTACTACCATCGTGGTTCAACAGTCACAACAAGTTGCTATTCAAGGTCAACAACTTGGACAAATCACCACCATGTTGCAGCAGTTGTCTACCCAGCACCAGCATCCAGTACCCATGGTCCCTTCTGTTACAACGGCTGTCTTGTCAACTGCTGAACCCAGGATGTGTCATTCTATGCCCAGCAAGTACAACGGTGAGGCCAAGTTATGCAGGGGCTTCATAACCCAGTGCTCCTTACACTGATGCCTTCACAGTTTGCCACAGAACGGGCTAAGGTGGCTTTCGTGAGCAGCCTTCTTACCGGGAAAGCCCTGGCAGGGGCTACTCCCCATTGAGATAGGGACAATCTCGCAGAATTCTGGTCTGTCTTTGAGGAATATGCCTGGGCATCTTCTGCCGAGCATTCTTTCTACATGCTAACCCGGTCAACATTGTCTGTTCTTCTGGGTCTTCCATGGTTGCAGCGCCATGCACCTGTGCTCAACTGGCTGACCAGTGAAGTTCTGCTCTGGGGCCCGGAATGCCAGTCATGCAGCTCAGGGGTACCTTGTCCCGTCTCCACATCTTCTCTGATGTCCTCCAAGACACTAGTGGGTCTCCTGCTCCATATTGGGACTTTGCTGATGTCTTCTCAGAAAAGCAAGCAGAGACTCGCACCGTCCCTACAACTGCCCTATAGACCTATTGCCGGGCAGGTCTCCGCGGGGGTTGCGTGTATCCTCTTTCTGTTCCTGTAACCGTGGCTTTGTCTGCCTGCTTGAAGGAGAACCTGCAGAGAGGAAATTTTCTTCTCCTGCCGGTGCAAGATTCTTCTTTGTGGCCAAAAAGGATGGGTCACTCCGTCCCTGCATAGATCACCATGAAGAACCACTACCCTTTGCTGTGATCATGACTTACGTAGAGCCAAGATCTTTACCAAACTAGACCTTCATGGAGCGTATAACCTCATCCGTATCTAGGAAGGTGATGAGAGGAAGACCGTCTTCAGTATTCAAGATCGGCACTCAAGTATTTGGCCATACCATTTGGGCTCCGTAACGCTCCAGCTGTTTTTCAGGAGTTAGTCAATGACATTTTCAGAGACTTGTCGTATATCTGTGGCGTGGTCTACCTCGATGATATCCTGGTGTTCTCTACAGACCTTGAGTCCCACCAGTACCACGTGCGGCAAGTCCTCAGACGTCTAAGAGCCAATCGCCTTTACACCAAACTTGAGAAGTGCCAGTTTTATCAAAAGAGTCTTTATTTCTTTGGGTACATCATCTCTGACAAGGGACTTCTGATGGACCCTCCCGGTACTTCAGTGGCCTCGCCAAGTAGGACTACGCCTATTCAGAGGTTCCTGGGCTTCACTAACTACTACCGTCAATTTATACCGCATGTCTCCTCTCTCGTGTCTACCATCGTGGTGCTGACTAAGAGAAACACTAATCCAAAGCTCTGGCCTCTGGCGGCTGAAAAAGCTTTCTCCAAGTTGAAGTCTGCCTATGCCTCTGCTTCTCTTCTCACCTGGCCTGATACGGAGAGACTGTTCCTGCTAGCCCTTCTCACCCAGAAAGGGCCCAAAGGTCAAGCCCTCACTTACAGCTTCTTCTCCAAGACCTTCTCTGCCGCAGAGTGGAATTATTCCATGGGTAATCGGGAGCTTCTGGCCATAAAGCTAGCCTTGGTAGAATGTTGTTATCTGCTGGAGGGAGCTCATCATCCAGTCTGTATCTACACAGACCACAAGAATCTCCTTTATCTCCAGACTGCTTAGCGTCTCAATCGTCGACATGCTCGTTGATCCATTTTCTTCTCCTGCTTCAACTATATGGTACGCTTTCATCCTGCAGAGAAAAATATTAAGGCCTTCTCTCTTGCCTCGGATGTAGTTGGGGAAGAACCGGTTCCTAGACCTATTGTTCCTCCTGAACGTCTGTTCTTGCTGCTCCAGTGGACCTTCAGCAACTTCCTCCTGGCAAGACTTACGTCCGACCTGCACTGCGGAAGAAGATACTGACTTTGTGGCTGGGTAACCTGGGCTGCAGCACTCTGTTGCCTTCATTTCCCGGTTCTACTGGTGGCCAGATCTGGTCAAGGATGTACTGGATTTTGTGGGCTCCTGCACTTCCTGTGCCCAAAACAAGCCATCTCGTCTTAAATCAGCTTAAATGGCAATGGACCGATCTCCCATCTTCCTTGGGTAATACCGTCATCTGGGTGGTAACCGAATGCTTGTTCTTGTTGCCAGCTTGCCATTCACCCACATATTTGGGCTTATTGTTCTCCCCCTGCATATTGTATCAGACCGTGGGGTCCAGGTGTTTCCTGGTTCTGGAGTTCTCTGTGCAGCCAACTTCAGGTGAAATTTGACTTTTCTTTAGCATATCACCCTCAGTCTACAATCCTAGGCTGCTACTCCAGCATTTTGTCTCCGCCCGATAGGACGACTGGTCTACTCTGCTGCCATGGGCAGTTCTCCTACAACTCCCTGGACTCTGAGTCTGCTGGTGCGACCACTTTCTTTGTTGTGTATGGGAGATATCCACGTCCACCCCTACCTCTCTCCATGTCTGCTGATATCCCTACCGTGGAAGAGTTGATAGAAGACTTTAAAACCATCTGAGAAACAGACTCGTCAGTCTCTGCTTCGGGCGTCCGCCGCACCAAAATTCAGGCTCATAAGAAATGCAGGCCTCCTCCCATCTTCTCTCCAGGAGACAAAGTGCGGCTGTCCTCCAGGTATGTTCGGTTGAAGATCCCCAGTTACAAACTGGGTCAAAATTTCCAGGGACCCATTTCTCATGCCCTCTGACCTCTCTGGCCATCTGCTCTTTACACCCAGTAAATGATTGTATTTCAGGCGGAGATAAATGTGAGTTTCTGGTTTCTACTTACATCACCTGCTTAATCCTCAGCACCACATAATACCATGGGCGACCTCATTCACCACCTGGAACTGCCGACCACATAACAATGTGGAACAAATATGTAAGTAAATATCAGTATCTCCAACTCCCGCACTTATCACCTCATGGCCATTAAATATGCACCAAACAGATCATCTCAACAAATCTTTACCAGAAAAGTCCTGGGTCAGATTGTCAGACAAGGATTTGGATTGACATGTCCTATATTCAACCAATAATTCAGGGCATGTCGCTTACTTTTTGCAGCAGTAGATAATGAAAGACAGAGGTGTCCTATTGCTTTCAAAGGGAAGTAATCTTTCCACATTTTTTCTTGCCAAAAATATTGTGCCATGATCCACCATGTAAACTGACCTTAACAGTCTGTGTAATTCCAGAGAAGTCATGTGGTGGTTAATATTAGTCTACAAAATTCTTCTCTAGAAGCAACTATTAAAACTGATGTCCTGAGACACAATTACATTATTCCTGGATGTGCGGAGAAGAGGTTTGGGGATTCTGTTGTTTATGCTCCAGGGAGAATTGATGACATATAAGGCGAGGAACGCTGTTAGCATCAAGTAATTGTATCTATCAAGGTTTACACATATATTCTGTCAAATTCTTCAAACTTTTCATTTACAATTTTATTCACTTTTGAAAATTCACCAGACTCATGAAGAACCAAACATCCATCACCAACATTCTTCTCCTGAGTCTATCTGATAATGAAAAGATCATCCATGTCCTCTTCATCTTCTTCTTCCTCATCTACCTAATGACTGTCTCCATCAACTTCTTCATCCTCCTTCTAGTTGTTACTTGTGCTCATCTTCATACACCCATGTATTTCTTTCTTGGTAACTTGGCTTTCTTGGACATGTCTTACTCATCGGTCACTGCTCCAAGGTTGCTCTTTGCTATGAGCACCCAACACTGGTCCATCTACCTCCAAAACTGCATAGCACAGATGTTTTTTGTGGTCTATTTTGTGGGCTCAGAGGGTTTCTTGTTGGCCTCCATGTCCTTTGACCGGTTTGTAGCCATCTGCCGTCCTCTCCATTATTCTCAGATCATGTCTTGGAGCAAGTGCTCCCAGTTGGTATCTTTGGTTTGGTCCTCTGGTTTTTTTGCTCCCACCATTTTTGCCTTATGTTTGAGAAGATTGACCTTCTGTGGTCCCAAACTCATTCAGAATTTCTTTTGTGATCTTCCACATTTGCTCCTGATATCTTGTACTGATACAACAATCAATATTATAGTCATGCTAATTGTAGGCAGCGCTCTTGGCATTGTTGCCTTTATTACAACGTTTTACCCCTATGTCAGAATATTTAGGGCAGTGCTCAGAATCGGCACCAGTGATGGGAAGAGTAAAGCTTTCTCCACCTGTACGTCTCATCTGACTGTGGTGTTCATATTCTATTCATCTGTAACTTTTATCTACCTTGTCCCAAACACAAGTAATCTCCTTACACTGAATCGAGTGGTCACTGTGATCTACTCACTGATCACCCCCTTACTGAACCCCTTAATCTACAGCCTGAGGAGTAAAGACCTGAAGGTCGCACTGCAGAGAGCGTTACATATACACCGGCTGCATCCAGACACCGCTACAAGGAGATGAACTTTTCCATAGGAGAGTCAGGGCATAATATGTGTATGAGGGGAGGGGCTTTACTGTGTAGTCAGGACATGATGTGTATATCGCAGTATTAAGTATTAAAGACACAAGTCCATCAAGTCCAACCTTTAAGAAATAAAAAAAATGCATTTTCCCCTTAACGCAAGATATTTTTGCTCTCCAGAAAATCATCCAGGCCTGTCCAGAACATGTACATAGAGTCCACCATACCAACCTCATGTGGCAGAGAGTTCCATAGTCTCACTGCTCTTACAGTAAAGAACCTTTGTCTATAGTGATGGTAGAACCTCCTCTCCACTAGGCGTAGAGGATGCCCCCTGTCTATGGTGATGGTAGAACCTCCTCTCCTCTAGGCGTAGAGGACGGCCCTGTCTATGGTGATGGTAGATCCCCCTCTCCTCTAGGCGTAGAGGATGCTTCCAATCTATGGTAATGGTAGAACTGTCTCTCCTTTAGGCGTAGAGGATGGCCCTGTCTATGGTGATTGTAGAACCTCCTCTCTTCTAGGTGTAGAGGATGTCCCCTGTCTATGGTGATGGCAGAACCTCCTCTAGGTGTAGAGGATTCCCACCGTCTATGGTGATGGTAGAACCTCCTCTCCTCTAGGTGTAGAGGATGCCCCCTGTCTATGGTGATGGTAGAACCTCCTCTCCTCTAGGTGTAGAGGATGCCCTGTCTATGGTGATGGTAGAACCTCCTCTCCTCTAGGTGTAGAGGATGCCCCTGTCTATGATGATGGTAGAACCTCCTCTCCTCTAGGTGTAGAGGATTCCCCCTCTCTATGATGATGGTAGAACCGTCTCTCCTCTAGGTGTAGAGGACGGCCCTGTCTATGGTGATGGTAGAACCGTCTCTCCTCTAGGTGTAGAGGATGCCCCCTGTCTATGGTGATGGTAGAACTTCCTCTCCACTAGGTGTAGAGAATGCCCCCTGTCTATGGTGATGGTAGATGCCCCTCTCCTCTAGGTGTAGAGGATGCCCCTTGTCTATGGTGATGGTAGAACCTCCTCTCCTCTAGGTGTAGAGGATGCCCCCTGTCTATGGTGATGGTAGAATCTCCTCTCCTCTAGGTGTAGAGGATGCCCCCTGTCTATGGTGATGGTAGAACCTCCTCTCCTCTGGGCGTAGAGGATGCTTCCAATCTATGGTAATGGTAAAACTGTCTCTCCTTTAGGCGTAGAGGATGGCCCTGTCTATGGTGATGGTAGAACCTCCTCTCTTCTAGGTGTAGAAGATGCTCCCAATCTATGGTGATTTTAGAACAGTCTCTCCTTTAGGCGTAGAGGATGGCCCTGTCTATGGTGATTATAGAACCTCCTCTCCTCTAGGTGTAGAGGATGCCCCCTGTCTATGGTGATGGCAGATCCTCCTCTAGGTGTAGAGGATGCTCCCTGTCTATGGTGATGGTAGAACCGCCTCTCTTCTAGATGTAGTGGATGCCCCCTGTCTATGGTGATGGTAGAACCTCCTCTCCTCTTGGTGTAGAGGATGCCCCCTGTCTATGGTGATGGTAGAACCTCCTCTCCTCTTGGTGTAGAGGATGCCCCCTGTCTAGGGTTATGGTAGAACCTCCTCTCTTCTAGGTGTAGACGATGCCCCCTTGTCCTGGCCACAGGCCTAAGTATAAAAGCATCTTTGGAGAGATCCTTGTACTGTCCGTTCAGGTATTTGTACATTGTAATGAGGTCTCCCTCTAGCTATCTTTTTTCTAAACTGAATAATCCCAAATTTTGTAATCTGTTGTTGTATTCTAGTCCCCCCATTCTCCCAATAATCCTGGTTGCTCTCCTCTGCACCCGTTCCAGTTCTACTATATCCTTTTTATACACTGGTGCCCAAAACCGTCCACAATATTCCATGTGTGGTCTGACCAGGGATTTGTATTAGGGCAAAACTATGTCCTTATCATGAGAATCTATTCCTCTCTTGATACATCCCATCATTTTATTTGCTTTAGTAGCAGCCGCCTGGCTCTGGTCACTAAAATTAAGTTACCATCCACCAATACCCCCAGGTCTTCGTAGATGCCAATCAGATTAGTCTAACAGGACCGATCCCTCATAAATCCATGCTGATGGTGGATTATAAGGTTATGTACAGTGAGATACTGCAGGATAGCACATCTAACAAACACCTCAAATATTTTCCCCACAGCAGAAGTTAGACTCACAGGTCTGTAGTTTCTACGATCGCTTTTTGATCCTTTTTTGTATATTGGTAAATAATGGTCTGTCTATCATGGTACATAGTTCATGCAGAACCTGGGGGTGTATGCCATCTGGGCCCGGTGATCTGTCTATCTTAGTGGTTGTGAAGCAGCACCGTACCTATGCCTGTTGACATTCCACAGAGAATTTACATAATTTCACCTCGTGCCTTCCACCAGGGGATTTTCCTGGGTAAAGACAGTTGAGAAGACAAAATTCAGTAGATTGGCCCGTTCCTCATCTCCTTCCACCATGACTCCCTTGTTATTCCTCAGAGGGCCCACACTCTCCTTTTTTAGTTTCTTATCATTTATATACTTGAAACATAATTTGAGATTATTTTTGCTCACACTGGCAATATTTTACGGCATTTATTTGCTTTTTACAGGATTTATTTTTCTGTCTATAATCCTGTAACACCTCATCGTTACCTTCGTGTTTTAGCACCTTAAACACCTTATTTTTCTCGCTTATTGCTTTCCTTGCAAGACCAGTTACCACATTGGCTTTTTCTTGTTCCTCTTATGCTTTTTCCCGTATGGTTTGTGTTTCTTGCAGGCCCTTTTTAGATTATTTGTGAAAAAGTCCCAATATTTGGGGGTGCTTTTATCTTTGAGAACATTGTCCCAGTTCATGCCTATAAGGTTTTCCCTTAGCTGCAGAAAATTTGTCCTTCTGAAGTTTAGAGTGTTTGTTGCCCCTCCACTAACGCTCTTAGTAAAGTGTAACACAAAATCAATTATATTGTGGTCACTATTATCCAGGTACCCCCCAACATGTAATTTTGATTAGGATAAGGTCCAGCAGTGCCCCTCCTCTTGTTGGCTCCAGGACTAGTTGTGAGAGGTAATTACAGGTCCTGCAGATCACCCATGATAAGTACTTCCCTGAGCTTTGAAGCCATATCCATTTCACTTATCAGCAGTTCCTCTGCTGCCTCCATTATATTTGTAGCCTTATAACAAACCCATAGTAATATTTTATTTTTATTTTTCCCTCCCGTTAGTTCCACCCATCGGGAGCCTCCCCCCCTTTTTTATTTATACGATCATTTCTAGACTATTATTTATATAGACTATAACCATCTATAGTAACAGCCTAGTCATAGCTACTGTCCGGCCATGTTTCGCCCACTATATCATATTTACCCTCCAACATTAAGATGAGGGGATCTTACTGTGTAGTGAGGACATGATGTGTATATGGGGGGATTTGTTTTATTAGAGTTAAACAAGAACACGTAGAATTGTATATTGTTTGTACCATAAATAAAATAAATTTAAAAAGAACTAAAAAAGCCTCCCTGTCCAAAATCGTTCTGTAATAAGAAGAGGTATAAACCTCAAAACTATATAATGATGAAGGGAATCGTATGCATCACAATAGCAGCTCTGACTGTGGATCCCAAGAGCAGGACCCGGGAAGACCATGCTAATTAATCCGTTGTGTTACTTTCTCCTGAGCTTGGATCCCTGTCTCGCGGTGTGGTGTATTATGTGGTGCCTTAAACATATCATCTATTTGCCCTAAACTGTCCTTAGGGGCATATTACAGTGACTGGATGAGAAAAGATGAAACTTGGAAGGGACGGAACGGGGGCCTCTGAGCTAAGACAACTGGAGACCTTCTGACTTGATTTTGTGGAGGAAGGTTCATTGCCCAATCCTGATGGAGACTAAGAGAGTAGGCTCACAGCTACAAGGAACTGTGTGCACTCGTCCTTGCCGCCGGAGTTCTGCGGCCAGCGGCTGCGAGTTCTCGGGTCCAAAGTCGGAGCTACTGCCCTTGTACAGCACTCCGGCTTCACGGACGAGGCCTGGCAGCTCCTTGTACCTGCGCGCTGAAGATGTCTGGGTAGGAGGATCAAAGAGGCTACTGGGGCTACTGGGGAATTTGTTAGATGCATCTACCACCGGATAGTACCTACTATCTACCTTAATAGGTAGATCCGTAGTGGTAGGTTTCCTTTAAAGGGAATGAGGGAATGTTCAAGTTTGTATGTGTCTCCTATTATTAGTAAAGTGTATCAGTAATATGCAATATGTATAAGTAAATAAATAAATTTTTATGCATGTAGTCTGCCATTTATTTTTTTTCTTAGGGCTCAACTTTAAATGTAAAAAATGTAAAAATGATATTATTTATTTATGATTTTTCCTTATTCCTCCTCCCCCTTGACCACTATGGCATTCTTAGGTATCATAAATGACTCTGTGATTGATGTTTTATGCCCATAGTTTGTCAACCTTGTTAAGTTGTTCATATACCCCTATCATCTGCTCTAATTTGGGTTTTTTTTGGTCCAATCAGTGTAGCAGAATGGGATTGGCAGATAATAATTTGATACGGCTAATGATTGTCAGAGGGTCCTGTCTTTGGTCATAATGAAATAGGCACATCCTTGGGGATTTAGTGAAATTTCAGATCTTATCACTTTCTGTACTTAACCCTTGACACGGCCTGAAAAGGCTCTACTGACCGGGCATTTTTAGTGAATTTTCGTAACCTGCGGTTTAACTTTTGTTTTTGTGGGCTACCTTAAAATTTTTAGCAGCTTTTTTGTGGGGACATATAGAGCTGGGTAAAACTTAATAAAAGTTTAAACATTTATTTTCATTTTTAGTTTTATTTGGGGTTAAAAGTTGAAAAAAGGCTTTTTTGTAATTTATAGTACATTTTGTTTTAGTCTTCAAAATAACTCAAAATTAATTTTAATAATGAATTCCCTATTTTGTTTTGTTTTAATATTTTTTTGTGTATGTGTGTTTTTGCTTTATTTGTCACCCATGGGGTCATAAAAGGCCTGAAAATGCTCTGGTGACCGGGTATTTTTAGTGAATTTTTGTAGTCTGTGGGCCATAACTTTTTTTCCGTGTGCTACCTTAACATTTTTAGCAGTTTTTTTGGAGGACACATAGAGCGAGGTAACACATGATAAAAGTTTTAACATTTTATTTTCTTTTTTAGTTTTATTTGGGATTGAAAGTGGAAAAAGGCTTTTTTTGTAATTTATAGTACATTATTTTTTTAGTCTTCAAAATAACTCAAAATGAACTTTATGAATGAATTCCCTATTTTGTTTTGTTTTAATATTTTTTTTCTGTATGTGTTATTTTGCTTTATATGTCCCATATGGGGTCATAAACGGCCTGAAAAGGCTCTAGTGACCAGGTATTTTTAGTGAATTTTTGTAAGCTGCGGTTTAAGGGCCATAACTTTTTTTTTTGCGTGCTACCTTAAAATTTTTAGCAGTTATTTGGGGGGACGCATAGAGCCAGGTAATACATAATAAAAGATTAAACATTTATTTTCATTTTTTGTTTTATTTGGGGTTAAAAGTGGAAAAAGGACTTTTTTTGTCATTTATAGTACATTATTTTTTTAGTCTTCAAAATAACTCAAAATGAACGTTATTAATGAATTCCCTATTTTGTTTTGTTTTATTATTTTTTTGTGTATGTATGTTTTTGCTTTATATGTCCCCCATGAGGTCATAAAAGGCCTGAAAAGGCTCTAGTGACTGGGCATTTGTAGTGAATTTTCGTAAGCTGCGGTATAAGGACCATAATTTTTTTTGCGTGCTACCTTAAAAATTTTTGCAGCTTCTTATGGGGACACATAGAGCAAAGGTAACACATAATAAAAATTTAAACATTTATTTTCATTTTTAGTTTTATTTGCGGTTAAAAGTGGAAAAAAGACTTTTTTTTGTCATTTATAGTACATTATTTTTTTTAGTCTTCAAAATAACTCAAAATGAACGTTATTAATGAATTTCCTATTTTGTTATGTTTTATTATTTTTTTGTGTATGTGTGTTTTTGCTTTATATGTCCCCCATGAGGTCATAAAAGACCTGAAAAGGCTCTAGTGACCGGGCATTTTAGTGAATTTTCGTAAGCTGTGGTTTAAGGACCATAATTTTTTTTTGCGTGCTGTCTGAACATTTTTTGCAGTTTCTTTTGGGGACATATAGAGATAGGTAACACATAATAAAAGTTTAAACATTTATTTTCATTTTTAGTTTTATTTGGGGTTAAAAGTGGAAACAACGCTTTTTTTGCAATTTATAGTACATTTTTATTTTTAGTCTTCAAATAGCTCAAAATTAACTTTATAAATTAATTCCCTATTATCTTTTGTTTTAATATTTTTTTGTGTATGTATGTTTTTTGCTTTATATGTCCCCCATGAGGTCATAAAAGGCCTGAAAAGGCTCTAATGACCGGGCATTTTTAGTGAATTTTCGAAAGCTTTGGTTACGGGCCAAAACTTTTGTTTTTGCGTGCTACCTTAAAATTTTTAGCAGTTTTTTTGGGGGGACGCATAGAGCCAGGTAACACATAATAAAAGTTTAAACATTTATTTTCATTTTTAGTTTTATTTGGGGTTAAAAGTGGAAAAAGGGCTTCTTTTGTAATTTATAGTACATTATTTTTTTTAGTCTTCAAAATAACTCAAAATGAATGTTATTAATGAATTCCCTATTTTGTTTTGTTTTAATATTTTTTGTGTATGTGTGTTTTTGCTATATATGTCCCCCATTAAGTCATAAAAGGCCTGAAAAGGCTCTTGTGACATTTTTAGTGAATTTTCATAAGCTGCAGTTTAAGGACCATAACTTTTTTTGCGTGCTACATTAAAATTTTTTGCAGTTTCTTTTGGGGACATATAGAGATAGGTAACACATAATAAAAGATTAAACATTTATTTTCAGTTTTAGTTTTATTTGGTGTTAAAAGTGAAAAAAGGACTTTTTTGTAATTTATAGTACATTGTTTTTTACATTTTCAAAATAACTATAAATGAACATTATTATTGAATTCCCTATATTGTTTGGCCGTTTTGATATATAAGATGTATATACTATATGCATATATGTATAATATTTATGTACTATATTCTTGGGCAAACAGGTCGGCTATGGTGATGTTTTTGTTATGTAACAGGGGATTTTTTTTATTATATGGGAAAATGGGAATATATTTTTATGAATATTTACTAATATTTTTTGTGCATGTGTGTTTTTACTTTATATGTCCCCCATGAGGTCATAAAAGACCCCTGGGTGACATCTTCACTGTTTTTTAATTTTCCTTTTTTTTTCCTTTTATCTATAAGAGCCTCAGTTACAGGGCGAAATGACCACCTGAGACTGGTGTTTCTGATCAGCGCTGGGCTGGGTCTAATTAGACCCAGCAGCTCTGATTAACCCCTTTAGACCTGGCGGCAGGGGCGTAACTTGAGGGGGTGCAGAGGTTGCGGTCGCACCAGGGCCCATGAGGCTTAGGGGGCCCTTATGGTGTCACTTTCCCATATGAGAAGACTATTACTATAAACCATACATTATAGTCGGGGGCCTGGCTCAGACTTTGCACTGGGGCCCATCAGATTCCAGTTACGCCACTGCCCGGCGGTCACGTGACGGGTCTATAGAACTGCAGCGCGATGCTGTACGGAGCAAAGAAGAGAGAAGCGGTAATTAACTGCACCTCCCTTCTCCCTAAGATCTCCGGGTGTCTCTGACCCGATCCTGCTCCCGCGGCTAGCGCGTCTTAGTACGTCACTGCAGACTCCGGACCTCTCAGCGGGAAGTCCGAGAGGAGTTCATTTAGACCTTTATTCGGGTTATTCTTGGACAGATGTTTTTGTGTCAATAAATGATGCTGTTGGCGTATGTAAATCTCTGCAGCTCGTGCCCCTAGTTTCTGTATTAATGTGTGACATAGCCTTCTGGTGAGAGGTATCTAAAAGGTTGTCTAAACTATCTGAAGGTTTATCATCTTCGTCAGGATGAATTTGAAGTGGTCTGTTTTTGCCGTGGCTAAGGCCTCATGTTCTGCATCCTGCAAAGTTATTTCTTAGCCCAAAAACCTTGGCAAATTTATCTTTTATGCTTTGGTTGTCCTTAATTTGTCGAATATGATCTTTCAGGTATCACTTAAAGACATTACTGAGAACATAGTTATAGTGGTTAGTAGCCCGGTTAGTAGGAGATGGGGAACATTGTTGGTCGCAAGTTTTGATGGTGATTATTAACAGCACATGGGTTCTGGTACGTGATATAAGTCAGAAGATTCCATAAAGCGGAAAAGAAGAATTATTTAAATAAGATGCAGATCAGGAGTGAAGGAGTTTTAGTGTGACATCAAAAGAAGGGAAACTGAGAGAGAGAATAGGAGGAATGACCTGGAAAGTGAACCAAGGTGATAGGAGTATGCCAACACTTGCCTATTCTTAGCTATGGAGCAGTGAGAGAATTGTAGGCCACCATAGGACAGAGCAGCAGGACAAGCAGAGCCATCCTGCTGGATTCATGTTTTAGTGATGGCTATGAATTTTAGAAAAAGGTCATGAATGGATTAGTTTATTGCACACTTATCAGGCGTTCCAGAGGTTATATTTAAACGGGTAATAGATGGAATGAGAGCGACAAAAGGACACACTGATTATTATTGAGGATTGCATGTGTTCTGTGAGTAATGTGAGTGGTTGGAATTTTAAAAAAAGGGGAGAGATATCTAAATCCACTATTAGAAGAATATAGAGAGAATGTAGATAGTTTAGTAATTTATGGGATAGAGCAATATAAACATATACACAAATATAATAATACTAACAATCAGATTTGATGTCCACCTAACCAAGAAGAAATTCTTGAAAAATCAGGTAAATACTGGGTAGAAAGGCACTTATCTGCCAGATGGAATCCACCCAGATTCCACCCAGAATTTAGGTCATATTTCTTCTTTTCTCCATGAGTAGACAACACTGCCTGTAGAGAAAGATCACGGCGAGATCCTGCTAATTTCATTTGGAGAGGAAATTTTCCTATTTTTTTTTCTTGGTAGCAAAGATCTGCCATGTGAACTGACCGAAACATTTTGTGTAATTTCAGAGAAGAAATGCCAGGTATTGTCTATCTACAGCACTGGACATAACTAGTATACTAGATATATCCTACAGACAGGAGCATGGAGGATCTTCACTGGTTAATATTAGGCTACACAATATTATACTCAAAACAACCATAAAAATTAGAGTCTTGAGACCTGATTACGTTATTCCGGGACGAGTGGAGCAGAGGTTTGGGATTTTGGTGTCTTCTACTCCAGGGGGAACTGATGGGATATAAAGTGAGGAACGCCGTTTGCATCAATCATTGATGTTCACACATATTCCACGGAATTCTATTAATTTATCTACCATTACTATTATTACATAATAATATTTTCATGCCAAACTAATAATGAACCAAACATCCATCAGCGTTCTTCTCATGAGTCTATCTGACAGTCAGGAGACCAACTATATCCTCATAATCTTCTTCCTCCTCATCTACCTGATGACTGTCTTCTCCAACTTTCTTATAGCCTTCACTGGCCCCAGTATATAGCCTGCACCTGCCCCAGTATATAGCCTGCACCTGCCCCAGTATATAGCCAGCTCCTGCCCTGGTAAATCCTTCCTCTAGTGTTAGCTTTCTGTTACTCTTTCTTATGTTAACGGGTGGGTTTTGACCCGTGTCTTAAATCACCTCTAGGATACCCTAAAAACAGATATTTATGATCCAATTTGTTTCTTACCTCTTAGTTACCTTGTTAGGGTTTCTCATTCATGGAAGGATTGATTTTAATATTTCATTTGAGAGCGTACCCTTTATTTTCAATATAAAAATATTGTCAAATTAACCTCAAGAGAATAATATAAACTTTAAAAAGTTTGTTATATTACCTGACTATTACTGAAGGGTTTTAGAACACATTTTTTAAATGTAAAAAAAAATATATATATATAATATTTTTTTTTTATATTATTAACTCTAGTAACATCTATGGTGTTACGGGTCAATTTTGACCCATATCTCACTACAGACAGTCCCCTACTTAAGAACACTCGACTTACATACGACCCCTAGTTACAAACGGACCTCTGGATATTGGTAAGTTACTGTACTTTAGTCCTAGGCTACAATAATCAGCTGTAACAGATATCACAGGTCTCTGTAATGAAGCTTTAGTGTTAATATTGATTCTTATGACAACCCAACATTTTTAAAATGCAATTGTCACAGAGACCAAAAAAAATTCTATCTGGGATTACAATGATAAAATATACAGTTCCGACTTACATACAAACTCAACTTAAGAACAAACCTATAGACCCTATCTTGTATGTAACCCGGGGACTGCCTGTACTTTACAAATAAAAGATGAAAATTATATTAACATTAATAGCAATAATAATAAGAAGTAGCTTTTCTAGGTCAAACAAACAAACAACAATCAATCAAGCAACTCAAATGAACAGAAATCAAGTACTAGTATTTAGAGCCATGTGTGGCAAAAAGTGACACCTTTTGTGTGTTCTTTGCAGAGGTATCTTTTGCAGGCGGAGCACGATGTGTTGGTCTTTCTGTCCTTATTGCTAGGGCAGACCTGACACCTCTTCCTTTTGGAATCAGATGGTCTCACTGGGGTTGTGGCTGTTGTGGTTGATGTTGAGGAAGGGCTGGTTGAGGAGGATGCTGGTGATGATGCTCGTTGTGTTGTAGCGGGTGTGGGCGAAGCACTTGTTGAGCTCTGGAGTTGTCGGACCAAGGCTGCAGCGGTTGGGTCTCCGGGCACCCGTTCCCTTTGGTCAATATGCACCTTGACAAGGGATCTTCCTAGTTCCTCAAGAAACATTCTCCGCTTGTTTTTATTTCATCCTTGGTGAATATATGGGTCCACAACACAAATGCACTGTATGCTAACACATCAAGGATGTTGGAAAATACAACCATTGGCCATCTCCTAGTCATTCGCTGGCAAGTGTAGGTGGCAGTCAGCTTGTCCAAGTTGTCCACTCCTCCTTTGTTTTTAGTATAGTCCGGGATGATTCTAGATGTCTGAGAAGTTCTTGTCCAAGGTCATAGCTGGTAAAAAAAAATTGTCACAAGTAATGTTGTGACCCTGCAGTCCAGTAGTCATATCGAGGACTACACGTTTTCCTTGCGTTTTTTGGCATAGATCTGTAGATTCCATGCATAGATAGTTTTTGCATCACAGGCTGCCCAGATTTTTAGGCCGTATTTGGCTGGCTTATTTGGCATGTATTGCTGGAAGGGGCATTTTCCGTGGAAAGGGAGAAAACATTTGTCTACTGTCACCTCTGGCCCTGGTTTGAACATCAGTGGAAGGAGCTGAACCCATTTCTCCCAAACATCCCTGATGGGAGTAAGTTTGTCAGATTTTGTTCTGGTGTCTCTGTTGTCAAGTCTGAGCACTCTTGATGTCATTTGAAACTTTTGAAGTGACAATGTTGCCCGAAAAATATTCCTACTTGTCGATGCGTCCCAGTGGCCTCATTGCAGGATTTGTCCACTCCAGCAAGGAGAAGGCATCCAGGTCATCATGAAGGTCATTCAACATGTTGCCGTGGACTTTTTTTTCTTCAAGGTTTGTCATAGCAATAATGGGGCACATTTACTTACCCGGTCCTGTCCTGATCCAGCAGCGCGTTGTCCGATGGGGATTCGGGTCTGCCGGGATTCACTAAGGTCCGGCGCCCGCTGTGCCGCGGTCCGCCGGAGTTCTCCTTCTTCTTCCTGGTACATGTAAGTGCTTCATCTTGCGACACAAATTCTTTTTTAAATTCCGCAGTTTTTCTGAATCCGTCGGGTTGTCCGACAGCACGCCCCCTGATTTCTGTCGTGTGAAAGCCGGTGCCGATGTGGCAAGATTCGATGGCGTGCGCCAAAATCCCAGGGCAATTCGGCGCAAATCAGAAATTGTCGGGAAACCCGATGAAAGTGTGTGATTTGGACGCTTAGTTAATGAGCCCCCATGACTTTTTTTATTGACAATGCCACAACCAGATCAAAACATGTCTTGATGCCCCTTACTGTTGTCACAGCAAACCTTGTGATCGCAGGGATCATTTTTATGATGATTTTGCCCCTTTTGGATTTGAATCTTTCAGCGGGAACAGCTTCAGCACCGGTGACCTCCTCATCAGACTGATCAGAACTGTCTGTGTCTTCCGGTTGATACTCCACATCATCTTCCTCCTCAGAAACCTGTTCATCTGTATCATTTTGTTTCTGTGAGTCCACTGATTCATTATCATCCAAGATATAACCCAGAATGTGGCTTGCATCTAATCTTCTCCTCATTGTTGCATGGTGTAACCTGAAGATGTATACTCTGCAGAGTACCATCTGTAAGCTGGCTTGGCCAAACATGCCTGGACATGTCCCTAAGTCAAGTTGTTGGCGGTAGAGCTGGCTGTGGGCTCTTGGTTTATATTGTGTTTATGAGTTCAGTTTTGGGACTTATTATTGTTTTTTTACTCTTATATTAGACCTGGTCGAAATTGACCCCAACAACACAAATGTTATAATTTTACAATTTATTGTATTTTGTTTAAAAATAAGTTTCTGACAAAGTCAAAAAGTCTTGAGGCAATAAACAAATGTATGTAGAATTTGTATGCATTTAAAACCTAAAACGGGTCTGTCACGGCCCTAAAACTAAAGGAAGGATATACCCCTCACACCACAACTGACCACACTGTGCCCCCCCACATATATCATATATACCCTTCACACCACAACTGACCACACTGTGCCCCCACATATATCATATATACTCCTCACACCACAATTGACCACACTGTACATCCATAATTTATTATGCAGGGTCTCCCGTAGTACCTAATTAGGTAGCTCTTCCCCTTCAATATTTCAAGCAGGGCTCTCCTTTAATATATCATTAGGCATGCTCTCTTCTTTAATCAGCACATAGGTTAATACACACACAGTGATGTCACAGCACAGGGGATTAATACACACACAGTGATGTCACAGCACAGGGGATTAATAGACACACAGTGATGTCACAGCACAGGGGATTAATACGATGTCACAGCACAGGGGGTTAATACACACACACAGTGAAGTCACAGCACAGGGGGCTGATACACCACTAATAACTTTTTCATACCGTATTTATTCAAGTATGTGCTAGTAAGTCAAAACTCACCTTTCCACCGCCCCCCGCAGGTCGTCTCTTCTGAAGTAAAGAGAACTGATTCGTTATAAATGTTAGTAAAAGGAAAGAAATGCAAATCAGAACTGGGAGGAGTCAACCGGATTTTTCTCCAGTAATAATTGAGGGAGGAGATAGTGGAATCCTACAAGTACCTGGGAATTTTCATTGATATTTAATTGGACTGGAGGTAAATTCAGGTTATTAAGACTTAGAAAGACTTCTTGTTATTTAAATTATGATCAGATTATAAGATTATTGACAAAATTTATGTCTATTTCAAGGATCTGGAAATTAGAAACCTCCACAGTGAATTCAGTGGAAGGTGCCACCTACCTAGAAACGGTGAAAACCAGAATTTGCAACATAACAGTGTGACAGGAGCTTACAAATTCTTTATGCTTTAAGGGATTGGCCCCTCCCCAGAGCCCCTGTGTAATCCATTCCTTTTAGTGAGCAGCCGACGTCCTATTTTTCCTAGAATCAGTAGTGAAAAAATTCAAGCTCATTTTTGCAATCTGCTATAACCAATGGCAGATCTTCATATAGGCGGCATGTACAGGCGTCCGGGGCCTTTGGCTTCCAAATGGATCCACCCAAACCCGGGCCCTATATGAAGATCTGCCTGGAGCTGGATCATCATAGGCGCTCTTGGAGCACCAGCGCCGGGACCATCTCCGGATTTATTGGTTGGGGGCCCCAGGGGCTGGCGCTCAGGTAGAGCCAATGATTAGGCTCCTTCTAGGGCCCCTGGGCCTTCGCAATCGGGCAGGAAGCTTCTGCCCATCACTTAATAGTGCTCAATGCGGCCAGAAACGCCTGCTCGAGCACTATTATCGGCGCACCTGGATGCACGGCCGCATGATGACCCTGTATATAGCGTTCCTTTTGCCCTGTATATAGATAGCCTGCTGCTGCCCCCCGTATATAGCCAGCTCCTGCCCCAAATATAGCCAGGCAGCTTCCATATATACCCAGCATCTTCCCCCGATATAGCCTGCCCCTGACCCCATATATAGCCAGCTCCTGCCCCCATATATAGCCTGCACCTGCCCCCATATATAGCCTGCACCTGCCCCCCGTATAAAGCCTGCCCCTTCCCCATATATAGACAGTCAGCTCCCATGTATACCCAGCATCTGCCCCCGATACAGCCTGACCCTGTATATAGACAGCTCCTGCCCACGTATATAGCCTGCACCTACCCATGTATATAGCCTGCACCTACCCCCATGTATAGCCTGCACCTACCCCCTATATAGCCAGGCAGCTCCCGTATATACCCAGCATCTGCCCCTGATATAGCCTGCCCCTGACCCCGTATATAGCCAGCTCTTGCCCCCGTAAATAGCCTGCACTTACCCCCATATATAGCCTGCACCTGCCCCTGTATATAGCCTGTACTTGCCCATATATAGCCAGGCAGCTCCCATATATACCCAGCATCTGCCCCCGATATAGCCTGCACCTGACCCCGTATATAGCCAGCTCCTGCCCTCATATATAGCCTACACCTGCCCCAGTATGTAGCCTGCACCTCCACCAGTATATAGCCAGCTCTTGCCCTGGTATATAGCCTGCACCTGCCTCCAGTATATAGCCTGCACTTGCCACAGTATATAGCCAGCTCCTGTCCTGGTATATAGCCTGCACCTGCCTCAGTATATAGCCTGCACCTGCCCCAGTATATAGCCTGTACCTTCCCCTGTATATAGCCTGCACCTGCCCCGGTATATAGCCTGCACCTTCGCCAGTATATAGTCTGCACCTGCCCCAGTATATAGCCAGCTCCTGCCCTAGTATATAGCCTGCATCTGCCCCAGTATATAGCCTGCACCTGCCCCAGTATATAGCCTGCACC
>WNYA01000227.1:177863-218603 GCA_019512145.1 Engystomops pustulosus | reverse complement strand
TGTAGTGAGCTCCTCCTAGTGGTGGCTGTATAATCTGTATGTAGTGATCTCCCCCTAGTGGTGGCTGTATAATCTGTATGTAGTGATCTCCACCTAGTGGTGGTGTATAATCTGTGTGTAGTGAGCTCCCCCTAGTGGTGGCTGTATAATCTGTATGTAGTGAGCTCCCTCTAGTGGTGGTGTATAATCTGTATGTAGTGAGCTCCCCCTAGTGGTGGTGTATAATCTGTATGTAGTGAGCTCCCCCTAGTGGTGGCTGTATAATCTGTGTGTAGTGAGCTCCTCCTAGTGGCGGTGTATAATCTGTATGTAGTGATCTCCCCCTAGTGGTGGTGTATAATCTGTATGTAGTGAGCTCCTCCTAGTGCTTGTGTATAACATGTATCTAGTGAGCTCCCCCTAGTGGTGGCTGTATGATCTTTATATAGTGAACTTCCACTAGTAATGGCTTTACATAGTAGTGTCTGTATAATCTGTATTTTAGGATATACCCCTAGTGGTACCTGTGTAAAAGTGGTCCCATACAGGAAGCTGGATATTATTGCTTAGGAAATCAAAGAGATCGTTGGATCAGCTCCTGGGTCCTAGTGCTTATTCTATATGTGGGTGCTACCTATCATGTTCCATAATAGTGTTTGGGTTTTCAAATATGTTAAATCCTTATAGCTAATTTCTGAGCATATCCAACCATATATAACACACAGGTCGGGTAGGAGACCTCACTCTGACCCCAAAAGTCTCCTCATCTTCTCCATCACTTGTTAACTCCAAAATTACCCTTCCATGGCCATTAAACTTTGATTGTTGCTCAAGGAAAAAAATCATTAAAACTAATTATATCTCAACCCCCCGAGACCCACAAAACAGTTACACTTCCCATATCGCTTTCTCCACAGCCTATAACAGGCAGAAGCGGCCGTCTAGGGATCACCGGGGGAGGGGTGGAGGGGGCACCGGGCTCGTAATCATAATTACCAAAAGCTTTGCGGAAAAACATTAAGAACAAATAATGCCACTTCCGAAAAAAAAAAAGTTTGTGTTTTCTTATTGAGGTGAGGAGAGGGCCTCGTAAAGGGTCGGACATCTGGAGTCATTAGCTTTAATTTGAAATGTTGAACGTAAAAGATCTGGATCGGGTTGTAAAAGGAGAAGTTATTGGGGTTTAATGGAGGCAGCTGATTGGCCGAGGAGTCTTATTATCCCAACGTCCTACTAAATGTCAGGTCTATGTAACGAGACCTGTCAAAGGCCGAACCCAAGGCATCCGCTCGATGTGTAATGAACAGGCTATAAGGAGGCACTGGACGAGCTACAGGGGTAGCGGAGATACCGGGAGGAGTCTCAAGTCCCTCCAGTCTACTATTTTTGTCTCAGTTCAGTAGGTATCTGCTCTACAGCTGCTGCGATGAATGGGACTGCCTAACTGGTTTGACTTTGGACTAATCCTAAACCAGTTAGGGTTACCCCCTACATAGAGATCTACAAGATGATCCCCAGGCTACAAGCTCTTGAAGTAAACCGGGTCAAAAGATACCGGTGCGAGGCACAAAGGGGTCGGGCAGAGAAGAGTCATGGGCAGGCCGAGGTCAGGGCAGGTGGAGTTCAAAGAAAGTCATGTTACCAGCTGTAGGTCAGGGCAGGTTCCACAGATTCGTAGTTCAAAGAAGTCAGGAAAAGGTTAAAAACTCCCTGTTTTTTCCACATCCCAAAAGTTGACAGTTATATAAAGATCCTCCGAAAGTTTAGGGAGTGACGGTGGAGCTGTATAGAGAGACATACAGGTCTGTATATTGTATAATGTAACTCTCCTGCCTTATCAAGACCTCCAGGCCAGCAGTACAATAAAGTAGTCACATCTGAGATGACTCTGCTAGACATGACTCGGGCTGTGCAGCAAAGCAGAGAAAAACAGGAAATGTCAGCCTCCGATGTGGCCAATAAGATAAGTGCAATATTTCGAGAAGTTTTTTTGTAACCTGGGCAACAAAATACAACCAAAAATAATCCATTTTCTTACACAATGAGATACATCAACGACATATGACTCTACCGGCGCCTGTTATTCCAATTTCGAGAAGTCCTCCAGATTGCAGCCATCTATTTCCCCGGATTTCTTGTCATCACGACTCTATAAGGATTCAGCGGACAGACATGATATATCGGGTCAGATTTACGACTTGTGCGCATATTTCCGGCACGACCTCATCTACATTCACAACAGCAAATTGGAAAGAGGTTACACATTGACGAGACCCAAAAGATAAAAACATCTGCGCGGGACGGTCTCCTGGTGATGAATGGCCGCCTCACGCTGAGCTGGATATATGTGATGGCAGGACGGCAGGAGGCCTGCGTACATCATGCTGCCGCATGTACCAGCCAATCACATCTCTGCTTGCTGCTATATCTCTGCTTGCTGTTACAGACTGAAAATCTGCTCTGAAAACCATAGGTTGCTCTCTAGGGTTGTCTTCTCCTTGGTGGCCATTATGGCCAGTGCTGGTCATGCAGTGGTGAGGACGTAGTCCTGGTCTGGTGGATACCTGGACAGACACACGGATTCATGGAATGTTCTCTCCTCGGAATCTCGTCTGTTCCTGCAGCTGCAAAAAATAATCCTCAGAATCTTGTCCAGAACTTCATCTGTTTTGACTTGTTTCTCCCGCTGTTCCCCCTGAGACCTCTCCATGAAGAGTCATCATAACACGACTACTGCGAGAGTCATGGTGGAGGCTCCGCCATCTCCGGGGAGGATTGTCATGTCTTCTCCAGGTTGGATTGTGTCAGCTCCTAGAGCCGGATGTAATCAGGACCTCTCCGAATCTGATGACTGATACAGAGGGAGTCAGGACGGGGTTAGAATAACCTCCTATAATACGACTCAATCACATGTCCAGATCTTGGCGGCAGATTGTAGGAGCTACAGTCCGGGTTTCGGCTGTATTGTCCCTGCAGAGGAGCTGCACGCCATGTTCTCAGGTTTTATGCCCCTCCGCTCATAGGTGTAATGTGACTTCATGATTTATTCATAGGAAGATTCTATGGTCACACATCAGATTAATATGTGACATGTACAAAATCCAAACCTGCACCTCCAGATATATCGGCCTTGCATTTGCTGTAGAGGTGATGGGGATATGCTGCAGGTGTGCTGTTACAGTGCTTCTGCTGTGTTGTTTTGGTGCTGCAGGTGTGTTGTGAGTATAGGGCAGGTGTGCTGTGAGTATAGGGCAGGTGTGCTGTGAGTGTAGGGCAGGTGTGCTGTGAGTATAGGGCAGGTGTCCTCTTAAAAATAGAGAGAACTGGATGTAATCTTAGATCGCTATACTTGTGTTACCCAGCTTTCCTAAAGCTCTGAGCGGCAAGTCTGTATAACTAGGCAGATATACCAGCAGGACTCCGGGTACTACCCTGGGTGTTGAGAAGCTTTAGTCCATCTTTATGTATATTATATATTGAGTATTAGTGATATATGTGACTGTAGCACCCCCTCCCCCGGGCGCGTTCTCGCTCCGACACCTTCCATCCCCGGAGAACAGCTGCTGCGTCCAATACTTGCCCGGGCTCCCTCACATTCCCGGATAACATGTCCTAAGTGTCACATACTTTGTGGAAATTATTACAATTAATTCCCCAGAATGCCTTTGAAGTTTGCGCCCCCTCCCGCGGTGTCGTTTTTCCTCCATACTTTCGGATTGACCTTCCTTGGGAACGCGGGGGGGGCCCCGGGGCCGCTGATGAGTTACAAGGATAATCGGCAGGACAATGTATGTTCAGGCCGCGCCACCGTCCACCTGGGACCAATCACGTCCTTACAAAGTCACAACACTCGGCCATGATGCCCAGGCGCCGACAGCTGCGGGGGCCACGCTCTGCTCATCGACATGAAGGACAGAACATGACAACCAATTATACTGATCCGACCCATCAGCGCCCGTCACCATGTGTTGTATAGTGACAGTGAAGGAAACCAGTCATCGAAATCTCTCCCTGGGGGCCGTCATTTTAAAAATTGTCAATAAAGTTTAGTCTAGGAGCCAATTATCATTGCACGGAACCTTGAAACTGATAAACGACAAAAGTTCTGCAAGGTTCTAACTGAGATGTAGAAGATGGATCACCTCGATCACCTCGCACTCAACCTGATCGGCGTCCATGGTGGACCAGATCAATAGCAGGGACTAGGGTAGTGAAGGGGTTAATGAGGGTTAGGGGGTCCATGGTCAGAGAGTCCATGGTGGGCGAGGTACATTAACGCCATAATGGAAAAGCCACTGGTGGTCTAAGGTAGTAAAGTGTCGTAATAGAGATGATTTGGATGGTCCCTGGTGGTCTGGGGCAGAAAAAGGGTTAATAATAAAGTCCTGGGTGATCTAGAAGAAAGTCTTAATGATAAAGTCCCTGATGGTCTACGGCAGTAAAGTGTGTACATCATAATGTCCCTGGTGGTCTAGGACAGTAAAATAGTTAATATTAATGTCCCTGGTGGTCTAGAGCAGTAAAATGGTTAATATTAATGTGGCTGGTGGTCTAGTGGAGCCGATGTCATCATCATAAAGCCCTCAGGGTTCTAAACCAGTGAGGAGTAAAGTTAGTAGAAGGTAGGGTGTTCATGGTACTAGGAAATTAGAAAATGTCTATAGTAAAGTCCCTGGTGGTCTAGGGCAGTAAAAGGATTCAAAGCCAAAATTCCTGGTGGCCTAGGGTAGGAAGCTGTCCCTGGTGGTCTACATTGGTAGACCTTAGTTGGTGCTGCCCTTAGTTGTATAAGGTGGTGAAGTAGGTTAATGATGTTGTCTCTTGTGGTCCAAGATGTTAAATCATTATCAATGGTGATATCCTTAGTTTTCTACGGTGGCAAACATGTTACTGCTGCTGTCCCTAGTGTTCTAGGGTGGTAACACATTATTAATGGTTCTACCCTTAGTTGTTTAGGATGGTTAAGCATGTTAATGCTGCTATCCCTGGTGGTCTAGGGTGGTAAAGCATGTTAATGATGTTGTCCATGGTGGTCTAGGAAAGTAAAGGGACTTGAGGGTGCAGTTGCTGGTGGTGTAGGGTAGTGTAGTGTGTTAATGTTGCTGTCCCTGGTGGTCTAGGGTGGTAAAGTGTGTTTATGTTGCTGTCCCTGGTGGTATAGGGTGGTAAAGCATGTTAATAATATTGTTCCTGGTGGTATAGGGAGATAAAGCATTTAAATGATGCTGTCCCTGGTGGTCTAAGGAGATAAAGCATGTTAATGATGCTGTCCTTGGTGGTATAGGGAGATAAAGCATGTTAATGCTGCTGTCCCTGGTGGTATAGGGAGATAAAGCATGTTAATGATACTGTCCCTGGTGGTATAGGGAGATAAAGCATGTTAATGATGCTGTCCTTGGTGGTCTAGGGTGGTAATGTGTCTTAATGTTGCTATCCCTGTTGGTATAGGGTGGTAAAGCATGTTAATGCTGCTGTCCCTGGTGGTCTAGGGAGATAAAGCATGTTAATGATGCTGTCCCTGGTGGTCTAGGCAGATAAAGCATGTTAATGATGCTGTCCCTGGTGGTCTAGGGAGATAAAGCATGTTAATGATGCTGTCCCTGGTGGTCTAGGGAGATAAAGCATGTTAATGATGCTGTCCTTGGTGGTATAGGGTGGTAAAGCATGTTAATGATGTTGTCCCTGGTGGTCTAGGGTGGTACAGTGTGTTAATGGTGCTGTCACTGGTGGTCTAGGGCAGTAAAGTTTGTTGATGCTCTCCCTGGTGATTTAATGCAATAAACATAGGGCTGGCTCCTGTTAGTCCTTGGGGCCCCCTAGGCACTTGATTAGTTTGCCACCTATAACAATCAACCCTCAACCTTATGATGAATTATGCCCAGCGCGTTAGTGGAGTCATGGTGCGCCACGCTCGATGGATTTAACTAGCATCAGCCGCGCTCAGTGCCAGGGTGAACCATTGGCAGAGCGTGTGTAATAAGCCTCGCTGGGGCAAGTGCCCGGAATAACAGCGGCGTCCAGAGAACGCCAAGACGTGACTTATGTCGAGGGATCAGAATGTAAATTACGAGTCTCTTACTAATTTCCATGTCTGTGGTTTTGTGCTCTGAGCCGGGGATATTCCGCTCAGGGGGGCGCGTCTGTCATTACCGGATCATTGTCCATTGTCTTCCAGGAACAATTTACTGTAAAATGAGACGTGGTCTGGATAAGTATGTGAACCCCCAGAAGACGAGAAAGAGCGCTCCTATCTGGTATCACCTTCCCCTTCAGAGGATCTGTCCTAAATCCTAACATCACATCTCCAAGGTCTGTATAATCAAGACAAAGGCAAAAAGATGACCCGTCCCTTTAAAGGGGTTGTCCTGACCCTTCCCTTTAAAGAGGTTGTCCAGCATTAGAAAAATCCAGCTTTTATCTTCCAGAAACAGCCCCACACTCATCCTCAGGCCGCATGTGGTACTGCAACCTTCCCCTGATCACGTCGTTCAAACTGAGCTGCAATACCAGACGTGACCCGTTGTGGCGCTGTTTCTTCAATAAAGCAGACATGTTTTACCGTTTGAGGATGTTCCCAAATATTTTGTGTAGACCACATCTAAAAAGACGTATATACGTTGCACACAAACCCAATGTAAACTAGGAGTTAGGAGGCTGACCATAAAGACAGTCTTAAGTATTGTCCCTGCAGAGCTGTGTGATCATACCTTTTCTTCCTAGCTTTTCCTGGCCATTTATGTTTTGTCTACCAATATTGTAATACTGTTACTAGACGACCAAACCATCTTCTAGCATCTATGGTAGAATCCAGAGTGTTCAATTATCCCACAGCACTCCCACAGGAGAAACAAGGTATTACACTATGCAATTTTTCAATTCAACACAATGGGGGTCATTTACTAAGGGCCCGATTCGCGTTTTCCCGACGTGTTACCCGAATATTTCCGATTTGCGGCGATTTCCCCTGAATTGCCCCGGGATTTTGGCGCACGCGATCGGATTGTGGCGCATCGGCGCTGGCATGCACGCGACGAAAATCGGGGGCGTGGCCTAACGAAAACCCGACGGATTCGGAAAAACCGCCGCATTTTTAAAAAAAATGTGTCGCGGAGCTTGCACTTACCTTCACTAGGAATAGGCCGGTGTACTCCAGTGCGTTCCGATGCTCTTCAGCGCAGCAGTGCCACCTGGTGGACGTCGGAGGAACTGCCTTAATGAATCCCGGCCGGACCCGAATCCAGCGCAGAGAACGCGCCGCTGGATCGCGAATGGACCGGGTAAGTAAATCTGCCCCTATGACTTGAATTTCTGACCAAAACCATGGATGAACAAGTTCTGGTATCAACATTTTAAACTCAACATCACGTATTGTCCCCGAGGTTATTACCAGAACAGAAAACCATAATTTGATATCATTTGAAGCCTCGACTTGGAAATGCAGAACCTCTGACCACCAATTAGGACTAACATGAAACTATACACAATTATAGGACCTGCTTGGGTTTCCAGACTCGGAAACTATTTTGGAGACCTCTTCGCTCTACTTGAAGATCTATAGACAGGACCATGAACATAACCCATCAGAAGAATTTCTCTGTAGATCCATCAAGCCTTGGATTGACATGGACTCCATGACTTGGCCATGTGAGCTTGTCATGTTCTTTGAAGGCCTCGGGTTTGAACACAACAGGAGACATCTCGAGCAGGCGACAGCTGGCCAAACATCTACAGTCCAGACCTCGTAATCCTTTGTGGTGGTCACCAAACCCAACAAACATGGATCCTCCCATCCATTACATAGTATCAGTGTGGATATAGGATTACACCAGGACTGATAGCATCTAGGTGGGCAGGTCACTCCAAGGTTAGGCCGGTGACAGTGTCAGTCTGGCTCCCTCTCCCCAGGTGATTTGGTCTTTGTAGGGTATTTTAACAACAAATAACTCAAGCACCACAAGTCTGAAGGAGAAACCGTACACCCAAGACATGATGGTAATCAGTTATAGGATCGCCCGTGATGGGGGTCACCTGGTGCTGAAGGACACATCACAACCAGTTATACCTCACATGACCTCCTTGATATAATAGGACTGGACACTTCGAGAAAAATTTGGTTTTAGCTAGACATTAGTTGCCATTGAATCAAAAATAGGGCCCCAAATTGCTGTGTTATTATTAAAACCTAAAAAAAACACTCTAGAATTTCTAGATTGAACATCTTAGATGATGGCCTTCAGGTCAGAACAAGGGTTAGTTTTCTATCACTTCTACTACTGATGATGTCACACATTTATAATGTAGGAGATGTCTCCCTGACTGTATACTTATGATAATCACACTGTCCTCCCAGCAGGCTGAGCTGATACAGTCTTTAGATGCCCATGTGATGCTGTTCTGCAGAGCTGTGTGCTCATTAACTCTATAATTTATAATGTAGGAGATGTCTCCCTAACTGTATACTTATGATAATCACACTGTCCTCCCAGCAGGTTGAGCTGATACAGTTTTTAGATGCCCATGTGATGCTGTTCTGCAGAGCTGTGTGATCATTAACGCTATAATTTATAATGTAGGAGATGTCTCCCTGACTGTATACTTATGATAATCACACTGTCCTCCCAGCAGGCTGAGCTGGTACATTCTTTAGATGCCCATGTGATGCTGTTCCTGCAGAGCTGTGTGATCATTAACGCTATAATTTATAATGTAGGAGATGTCTCCCTGACTGTATACTATGATAATCACACTGTCCTCCCAGCAGGTTGAGCTGATACAGTTTTTAGATGCCCATGTGAGGCTGTTCTGCAGAGCTGTGTATCATTAACGCTATAATTTATAATGTAGGAGATGTCTCCCTGACTGTATACTTATGATAATCACACTGTCCTCCCAGCAGGCTGAGCTGGTACAGTTTTTAGATGCCCATGTGATGCTGTTCTGTGACATCATATGATTGATATCCGACACTATGTAGATGGCGGAACCTAGCAGTTAAGATGATGTCTAATCAGGGGGGCTTATATTATTTCTCCATAACTATATGACTGATAACTACACAGAAATGGGCAGAGCCCCCCTTTATAATCCCACTATATGCTAATATGATGGGCACTAGACAGAAGAGCTAAAATTCACTTGTATCAGTTTTATTTTCTCAATAACAACAGTAACTATCAGTTAATCTGCCTTCCTGCAGCCACCACAAGGGGGAGCTGAAGAGTTTCCTGCAGTCAGTTTATACATTGACCTCAGTGATGGATCTGTCTTCAGTGGGCTCCTCCTAGTGGTTATGACTAGGTTATGCAACTCTTTATCAGAACACAGGAAGATAGAGCTCAGCATAAACATCCATAATTTTAACCCCTTCAGGACACCGCCAGTTTATACATTAAGGCTCAGCCTCTTTTTTTTTTAATCTGGCATATGTGTCCTTTATATGGGTTTACATTTGTACATGTTCACTTACCAAAATGATTTAGATTTTTTTTTAAGTTTTTTTTTTTTGTGTACTTTATGTTAGTGCTAAATTCTGGTTGATAAGTTTTGCTTTAATTTATTAAAAATAAAAATAAAAAAAAATGTGCAGAATTTTTTGAGAAATTCGTCATTTTGAAAATTATCTGCTTTTGAGTTAGTTTTACCGCCAAAATGATTTGCTAACTAACATTTCCCATATCTTAACTTTAGATTTTCATCTAAAAAAAAGTTTTTTATTCTAAAACGGTGTTCGGCGGCTCACAATCCCGTTTTTTTTTAATCCTGAAATTTCGAAATTCTACTTTTTTTGGGATGGTCTTATTTTTTAGAAATGTGTTTAAAATATAAATTATTAGAATTCCCCCATAAATAAGTGCATTTTAAAAACTTAAATCCTGCAAACTAATAAAAACTAGTTTTAGGAAGATTTTTAACCCTTCGAACAATGCATAGTAGTTAAAACAGAATGGAGATGAAATTTAGAAGGGTCTAATATTTTGGGTAATATGTACATTTAGCCCTAAAATCAGACGATCCAATCATGTGGATGGTACTTGTTGTATGGGCGCATAATGTTGTTATGCCCTATTGTTGAAAATTTTTTTACTTTTATTTTGGGAGGAGTAGAAAAACATTAATTCGCAATTGACTTTTGACTTTATTTATTTTGGTATTCACTGTATAGCCCAATGACACAATGGGGCACATTTACTAAGGGTCCGAATCGCACTTTTCCCGCCGGCTTTCCCAAATTTTTCCAATTTGCGCCGAATTGCCCCGGGATTTTGGCGCACCAGATCAGATTGTGGCGCATCAGCGCCAGCTTTCACGCGACAGAAATCTGGGGTCGTGTCCATCGGAAAACCCGACGGATTAAGAAAAGCCGCAGAATTTTTTTAAAAAAATTGGGGGTCATTTACTAAGGGCCCGATTCGCGTTTTCCCGACGTGTTACCCGAATATTTCCGATTTGCGCCGATTGTACCTGAATTGCCCCGGGTTTTTGGCGCACGCGATCGGAATTTGGCGCATCGGCGCCGGTATGCACGCGACGGAAATCGGGGGGCGTGGCCGAACGAAAACCCGACGTATTCGGAAAAACTTCCGCATTTAAAAAAAAATTGTGTCGCGAAAATTTCACTCACCTTCATCCTGGATAGGCCGGTGTATTTCGAGGCATTCCAGCGGACTTCAGCGCAGCAGCGCCACCTGGTGGACGGCGGAGGAACTGCTTTGATGAATCCCGGCCGGACCCGAATCCAGTGCAGAGAACGCGACGCTGGATCGCGAACGGACCGGGTAAGTAAATCTGCCCCATTGTGTCGCAAAAATAGCACTCACATACACCGAGACACAGGAGGTGAATTCCGGTGGACTTCAGCGCAGCAGCGACACCTGGTGGACATCGGGCGCACGACCTTAGTGAATCCCGGCAGAACCCAATTAAGCGACGGAGAACCCCTTCCCGCCGAGGCCCTTTTTTACTTTTGCGTTTTCATTTTTCACTCCCCACCTTCAAAAATCTATACATTTTTAATATTTCCATGTACAGAGCTGTGTGACGGCTTGTTGTCTATATAACAAATTGCACTTCATAGTGACGGTATTTATTCTTCCATGCCATGTACTGGGAAGCAGGAAAAAATTCCAAGTGCAGTGAAAATGGTGAAAACACACATTTGCACCATTTTCTTGTGAGCTTGGATTTTACGATTTTCACTATGCGCCACAAATGACTTGTCTACTTTATTCTTTGGGTCGGTACGATCACTGGGATAACAAATTTCTATAGGTTTTATAATTTTTTCATACATTTACAAGAATTAAAACTTCCAGTACAAAGAAATTTTTTTTATTTTGCCATATTCTGGCACTAATAACGTTTTCATACTTCATTGTACGGAGCTGTGGGTGGTGTCATTTTTTGCGACTTTTGATGACGTTTTCAATTCTTACATTTATAGGACTGTGCGACCTTTTTATAACTTTTTATTGAATTTTTAATATTTTTCAAAATGGCAAAAAAGTGCCTTTTTTACTTTTCCATTACAGGGTTCAAAGCAGTGAAAAACTGTTATTATAGGTTGATAGATCAGGCAATGTGTTTATGATTTTTACTGGGGGGGTATTTGAATTTTTAGGTTTTTTTAATAATTTATTTTAAACATTTTTATTTTTACTGTTTTTCAGAGTCCCTAGGGTACTTTAACCCTAGGTTGCCTGCTCGATCCTACCATATACTGTCATACTACAGTACAGTATGGCATTATATGGGGATTTTCCACCTCATTCATTAAAATGTGCAAATTGCACATTGGGGGTCATTTACCAAGGGTCCGATTCGCGCATTTTCGTCGGGTTTCCCATATTTTTCCGTTTTGCTCCATTTTTCCCTTAATTCCCCTGGGATTTTGGCGCACTCGATCGGATTGTGACGCATCGGCACCGGCTTTCGCGCGACGGAAATCGGGGGCATGGCCATCGGAAAACCCAACGGATTCGGAAAAAACAGGGAATTTTTAAAAAAAATGTGTCACTTGACACACGCTTACCTGCACCAGGAATAGGATAATGTACTCCGGTGGACTTCAGTGCAGCAGTGACACCTGGTGGACATCAGCAATACCTTAGTGAATCGCCGGAAGACCCAAATCCTCAACGGAGAACGCGCCGCTGGATCGCGAATGGATCGAGTAAGTAAATGTGCCCCATTGTAATCAATGGGCTTAAACGAGACAGCCTTGGGTCCTCAGTAGACCCAAGGCTGTCATGGCGACCAATTGCCACTCTTCAATGATGTCATTTTTTTGAAGCCGCCAGCGGTTAACATCAGCGATTGGTGCAAGCAATATGCAGCAAAGACTTACCGGCTATGGAGAGGGCTCAGCCCGTGAGCCCTTTCCATGCACTGGGACCCAACGTGTGACGTACTATTAAGTCACATGTCGGAAAGGGGTTAATAAATGGTCTGCTTTCTGTTAGAAAAGTCTCAAAATGTATAGAATATGGGACTTTTTGCAAAAATCCCAAAGGCTTCGCACGTGGTTGGACTAACAGTATGGGGTCGTATGTAAGTCGAGTGTTCTTAAGTAGGGGACCGCCTGTAGTTCTATGTTCACACCAGATTTATGAAGAGGTGTATATAGTCCTGTGAGACTCTAGCATTCAAGTGCAGTTAAATGCACTTGCATTTGCAGGACAAGTTTACTTTACACCAGTATTATTCTGGAGTAGATACATGTTTTTGATGACTTTTTATAGAATTTTTTGTGGGATAAAATAAGTAAAAATCACAAATTTTCTGGTGGGTTTTTAATATTTATTTCTACGGTGTTCATCTTGTGGGTTCAATAATGATTTATTTTTATTCTACAGGTCATTATGGTATACTATGTGTGGACTTTGTGTTATAGTTTTAATGATACTTTTTTGGCACAATATATAATTTTATATGTTAATTGGGCTTATGGGCATTTTTATAAAATATATTTTATAAATATATATTTTTTAAATTTAAAACCTTTGTTTACTTTTGTTTTAATTACTCATACAGATGTATTGCATGGTATTCGCTAAGTCAGTCTATGCCATACGCATAGGCTAACACTGTGACTGTAAGATCCTGTCACAGACAGGATCTAACAGGCACTGCTTGTGGACAGCCATAGGGTCCTGATGGGACCTCAGGGTTGCCATATCAACAAATGTAGCCTCGCAGAGACAAGGAGGGGGGTCAATCGTGGGGGAGAAACCCCCAGAAAGCCATTTAAATGTGCTAGTTACTCTGGGTGTCAGCTGTAAGTTACAGCTGACATCCAGTGTTTTCCAATGCCGCTTCAGCTTCTTTGACTATTACGGCATAGAGCGCTATCTGTCGATCTCCATGCAGTAACAGTATGTCATGCAGCGGAAACAGGTTAATGTCTAGATACATTTAGCTTGTATCTGGACTATATACACCTTACACCTTCTCCTGTGTGTGGTTCACACATGGACAGAAAATAGTAACTGGGTGAGAGAAAAACTCAGCCGTCATGTCATAGCAAGGACCATTTCACTTCGCGGAAAAACAAACCGCAACCTGCTTCACGTAACTGCACAGATCATTAAAATAAACTGTATAATGAATGGACGGATTTTATAGAAGATCTGAACCTTTTCATAACACATTCATCGCAATGTAAAACTGGGGATGTCTGAGGTTCTAGACTGTATCAGAGGAAGCGCATAAATGATAGCGAGACGTTCCAAGGTACATAGGAAAATCTGTACTAACACCGGAACCTTGTCTTATCTAAGCAATAGTACATCCCATACAGTTATCCTTACATCTCTAGATAAAAGACATTTAAGATTGGGGTCAACAATTAACATAAATATATAAAATAATGAATTTAGAGCAGCATCACCCTCTATGTACAAGACTATAACTACTGTAATACTGCCCTCTATGTACAAGAATATAACTACTATAATACTGCCCCCTATGTACAAGAATATAACTACTATAATACTGCTCCTATGTACAGATGTACTATCTGTGGTGTTACAAACCTGTCTAGAACAGTTGTTCTAGATGAGAGTGGATAGTATTCTGAGTTACCTGGCTGAAAAGGCTTAGGGACCTGATTGGAAACTGGTTTAGATTCATTCTCTAGCTGTCTAAGAGTTAACATCAAGTTTTGTTCATGAAAGTTAACACACACATTATCTGTTACAATCGCAGAACCCAAAGACCCTTCTTCCCCATGTAAGTTGACCACAACGACATCACAAACAGGTTCTTTGTCTGCAAAATGTTTTTTTATGGTCAAATTTCGTGCAAACCTGTTAACATCTAGAATGGTGTTAAAAAGATTAAAGTCCTGTGAGGGAGCAAAACCTAGCCCCTTACTCAACACCGATATTTCATCTTCATTCAAGATGTAACTGGAAATGTTTTCCCACTTAACTTTTGTTAGTGGGAAAACCCCTTTAGCCCTTTAGCTCTTTAGCCAGAGTAAAACAGGCCTGTGTCTACTTTTCTATAAATAAAGTTTATTGAAATGTCACCAGTCTGCAGTGTTTTGTTATTGTAGTAATGTGTTATCCCTCACCTCCTACAAGACTAGGATAATCCTATTCTGAAATGCTCTGTGCTGCTGGGTACCATATTTTTCGGACTATCAGAAATCAAAGGTGCGCCTTATAGTCCAGTGCGCCTTATATATGAACCGTACTTACAGACAACGGCTGCCTTGAACTGTGCACAGGTCTGCCACCGGCTGGTCATTCATCCTTATAATCAGGTGCGGCTTATAATCCAGGGCACTTAATATATATATGAACCTAGATGTTTTAGCAGGCATTTATTGATGGCGCGCCTTATAATCCGGTGCGCCTTATAGTCCGAAAAATACGGTACCTTGCCTGTGTATAGTCAGGGAGCTTCATATTCAGGATTTCTGGCGCCCGGTTTTCATGAATTTGTCGCCCCCTGCACTGGCCCAACAGAGTGCACCAGTTTTTTTCTGGTGCACCTTTAACATGGGGTGTCATGCTTTCCACCTGATCCATGTATTTATGTGCTGAAATACTCTGTGCTGCTGTGAGACCCGGGAGCTTCTTCTCACAGTGCTGTTCCCCCCATATTCAAATTAGCACACTTGTTTCCTGAAATACTCTGTGCTGCTGTGACAGACCATGAAACTTCCCTTCGGCTGTGGTTAATCTGCTGAAATACTCCTTTGCCTGCTGTGACAGACCATGAAACTTCCCTTCGGCTGTGGTTAATCTGCTGAAATACTCTGTGCTGCTGCATGACTCTTTCTCCCTTGTCTCCGCTTCTTATATTATGTCATTGCAGTTCTGCCTCTCATAGGAACAGATAAGTCACTGGCCACACCCCATATAGGTAAGTACATCCCTGAAATACTCTGTGCTGCTGTGGACAATCCCTTCCCAGTGTTATACTCAGCACAGCAGATCTGGGCTCTGCTACATCTGCATCTTGGATGGAATACGTTATTAGTTTTACTAATTGAATCTTTCTCATCTGTCCGTTTAGTGTTTGGGAATAAACAAAAGATGAAAACGCGATGGAAAATTATTTTCAAGATTTATTTCATTATTTCCTAAGATGTAAAGGAGATTTCCGACATCCGTCGCCGTTCACCAGGGAATGTGGCGAAACTCCAAACCCCGCAATGAAGGAACTACAAACAAGACCCCACATGTGGATTATTAGGGAGCTGAAAGGAGGCCACCCATGTGCCAGGCACCCACATGCACACAGCCCCCCCCCCCCCCCCCCCCCCCCCCCCACCCATCATATTGGCTCTTGCTGTGGCCCCCTTTGCTTTCTCTGTGGGGGTCCCTTCTACCTGTAACGGAGGGCCCCCTTTGCTTTCTCTGTGGGGGTCCCTTCTACCTGTAACGGAGCGTCCTGAAAACTGGACCCCTGTTACCAATAAAAAGGGGACATTGACCATCTCACCCCTTATAGGGAAGTAACTTTTCCCTGGTAAATTTTTGTTAAAATCATAGGATCTGACTACACAAGGTTTGTTTGTAGTCTGTTACCATGGAGACACATAGGCCTATAAAGGAGCTGTATAATAAATGCCATAATTTACAGTAAAGATACATTTTCTCTCTTTTTGTTTGCTAGCAATGGAGGAGATTTATTATACCTTAAAGGGGTATTCCGGGAATATGAACGTCTGACACAAAAATCCTTGATGATATAAATAAATGAATACAACAATACTCAATGTCATTAGTCACAAAACGGAGCTAAAGGAGTACAGTTGTCCCCTGTGATAGGATAGATGACTACCCGCTGAGCCCGGAGCCCCTCTTGTCATGCGGGGCCACTCCGGGGCCCATTACTCATCATTAATCACTGTTATGGTCTACCCTCCATCCAGTGGGGGGACTCAGACAGATGGTGTTTGCTTTACCCTCAGACATTGCAGTTCTGCCTCTCATAGGAACAGATAAGTCACTGGCCACACGCCCCGTATAGGTAAGTACATCCCTGAAATACTCTGTGCTGCTGTGGACAATCCCTTCCCAGTGTAATACTCAGCACAGCAGATCTGGGCTCTGCTACATCTGCCTCCTGGAGGGAATAAGTTATTAGTTTTACTAATTGAATCTTTCTCATCTGTCCGTTTAGTGTTTGGGAATAAACAAAAGATGAAAACGCGATGGAAAATTATTTTCAAGATTTATTTCATTATTTCCTAAGATGTAAAGGAGATTTCCGACGTCCGTCGCCGTTCACCAGGGAATGTGGCGAAACTCCAAACCCCGCAACACCCATGTGCCAGGCACCCACATGCACACAGCCCCCCCCCCCCCCCCCCACCATATTGGCTCTTGCTGTGGCCCCCTTTGCTTTCTCTGTGGGGGTCCCTTCTACCTGTAACGGAGTGTCCTGAAAACTGGACCCCTGTTACCAATAAAAAGGGGACATTGACCCTCTCACCCCTTATAGGGAAGTAACTTTTCCCTGGTAAATTTTTGTTAGGCCCCCTTTGCTTTCTCTGTGGGGGTCCCTTCTACCTGTAACGGAGTGTCCTGAAAACTGGACCCCTGTTACCAATAAAAAGGGGACATTGACCCTCTCACCCCTTATAGGGAAGTAACTTTTCCCTGGTAAATTTTTGTTAAAATCATAGGATCTGACTACACAAGGTTTTTTGTAGTCTGTTACCATGGAGACACATAGGCCTATAAAGGAGCTGTATAATAAATGCCATAATTTACAGTAAAGATACATTTTCTCTCTTTTTGTTTGCTAGCAATGGAGGAGATTTATTATACCTTAATGTGCCTAATGGGCGGAGCTTCTTAACAGATATGTGCACAGTAGCGCCGGGTGGTGGGGCTCTGGTCTGCAGTCTGTATAATGTAGGGCTCTGGTCTGGGGTCTGTATAATGTAGGGCTCTGGTCAGGGGTCTGGATAATGTAGGGCTCTGGTCTGCAGTCTGTATAATGTAGGGCTCTGGTCTGGGGTCTGTATACTGTAGGGCTCTGGTCAGGGGTCTGTATAATGTGGGGCTCTGGTCTGGGGTACATAGGGGGCAGTATTATAGTAGTTATATTCCTGTACATAGTGGGCAGTATTATAGTAGATTTATTCTTGTACATAGGGGGCAGTATTATAGTAGTTATATTCCTGTACACAGGGGGCAGTATTATAGTAGTTATATTCTTGTACATAAGGGGCAGTATTATAGTAGTTATATTCTAGTACATAGGGGGCAGTATTATAGTAGTTATATTCATTGGTAGCATGTGATATAACAGCTCATCCCAATTTGAGCGATTGGAACTCACTTGCTGTACAATTCCAACACATTGACAATTCTAGACTTAAAAAGTGTTGTATTTCAATCCTAAACTCCTCCTCAGGTTTTGACTTGCTATATCCTGACTCTGTTTAAATCCGTTGACATTGTCTGCTTTCCCTGGTAGCAGTAATATCTCTTCTGTCTTTTACCTCATCAGTCAGACATTCCTGACCATAAAATGGCCGCAGATGGAGGGTCATTTGATTTGTAACTGTCCATGAGCAGTCACCCTGCCAGGAACATAATCTTATATTCATTCAGGGCGATTGTTCATGGACAGAGATCACATGACCCTCCATTTGCCGCCATTTTGTGGACAGGAATGTCTGACTGATGAGGTAAAAGACATGAGGTAAAATGATGAGGTAAAAGACCGGAGGCTTCACTTTACATATCAAGAAAGTGGAGCAGAACTAGTAATAGATGTATATGGGTAAATTACCTCATATCCTGCCCCCTATGCTTACACACACATTGCACAAACATGAGGTAAAGTGGCCAATCCCTTTAACTCTTCGCCTTTGTTACCAAATGGTTTTGAAATAGCGATTCCTCTCTCCCGGAGGGCGGCCATATTGGCTGTTATATCTGATTGAAACAACCTGCAATGAGAGCGGGATATGTCAGAATGAGTCAAACCTTGGCACGTCCACCCATCCAGACATCGTACATGACATCCACCAGTATACACAACACATCCCCCGTAAATGATAGACACATGCCTGCAGTTCAGGTTCATTACTGAGGTCCGGATCACCTCGGTCTCGCCCGCCTTCCCGCAGGGGAATAGGAAGCCATTAACCATAATTCTGACTGATCGGGCCGCAGATGACATAAATCAGCAGATGGAAGCGGATACTTCTGTGATTTGCAAAATTATAAAAAAATCTTCATCAATAAAACGCAAAGCAAATGACATGTAAGAGGCTCGAGAGATTAAATTGAAAGCAGATTCTCCTCCTCCGTGGCTGGATACGATACAACACTCACACATCAGGGGAGACAACATAGGGTTAAAATTTACATCAATTTACTATAGGCAAGAAATTGGGCCCCAATTTTTTTTTTCCCCTTATCTTACAATATTTCAAAAAGCCAAAATAGTTATTGAAAACTGTAAATACCATGTTGTCACCTACTAGTATATTTAGGACCCTTAACCAACTACAGGACCTTATGGATTTGTGATTTAGGGTCACAAATCGACCTTTTGTTAAGTTTTTATATGTGAAAAAATGAAAACAATGTGCATTGAAGCTGGGGTGTAATACTCCAGCTTTGTTGGACCGCCAACGGCACCGAGGTTAGTATAAAGGTCCCCGTCTAAAAATCAAACAGGGCTATTTGGGACACAAAACCACCAGTCCAATAGTCCTTCATAGGTTCCTTGTCACCTGTCACCAGAATTTGTCTCATTCAACTACCACCCCCCTTCAGGTAGGGGATCAAATGTCCTCTCTAAATATCCCTCTTTATGTCAAATCTCCCCAAAAGTCATGTGGCAATCAGAAGAGAAGAGTCATATTTTACCTGACAAGAGTCAAGTTTACCGGCTGCTGGGGGAGAGTCACTTCAGATGCTTCTATTTTCAGATCTAATGCACCTAGAAATATTCTGCCGGTGTCATGTTAAATATACAAATCTCATTTTTTACATCAGGATTCTAGTAAACAGGGGATATAAACAGCATAGTTGGAAATGTGAGCTGCAGATAAAGATCCAGTTTCTACCTGCCTCTTTAACTGTCTGTGTCTCCATTTCTGTAGCACAAGCTTGATGTGATCAGAAAGAGATTGAGATTTTTTTTTAATCTTTAATATGACACCAGAACCATGTTTCTAGGTGCTATAGAACCCAATTTAGAGGCTTCTGAAGTGACACTACCTCTGCAGCTTAGAAACTTGACTCATCTCAGGTAAAATATGTCCCTTCTCTGCTCACGGTCACATGACTTCGGAGTGCATTTTTGTTAAGGTAAACGGCAATAAAGAGGGAATTCATCCTGTGCCTGAGGGTGCAGGGAGCTGCTGGCAGAGTCCATTTTACACCATAGACAGCTTTGTATGGTCAAAACTGCTGACAGATTCCCTTTAAGATCTCATCCATCGAGTATTAGGCCTTCCATGTACATCTGATGCATTTAGGAAAGTCTCCAGTTGGCCTCTAATGCCATTGGTTTGGCATGGCAGCCGGAGATCTGTTATTGGTCCCCTGGTCTACCATGTACAAAAGCCTATTGGGCCCAGACGGAGGCCGGCTCTTGGTGTAAAACATAATGTACAAGAAATAAAAAAATGTATCCAGTACATGATATCTGATGGAACGGAACATCCATTATTAAAATCCTGGTATCTTCTCATGGTCTTTTAAGAAGTTTGGGACCACTGTATGACAGAGAAAAAACATCTCGCTGGTCAATGTGACCTTACGATTGTGTCGTGAGGCCTTCTAGTTCCATAAGATCAGAAGTCATCTTTTTTTTAGCTCAGATGTCACATGCATAATACGGTAATTATGATGTCAACACCTTCAATGGGATGGAAAACCTTTGGGGACCACAGCGCCATAACCAGGGGGGATTTTGTCCTAGAGATGGTCTGTTAAGAATTTTAGGACAACTCTGTAAAGGACAAGGTCTCGTCGGTTCTTCAGCTGGTGAATCATCATCCTTCATTTCATTACCTTGGATAATGTTCTCTCACATCCATGATTACAAACCTGGTATCTTTTCATGGTTTTTTAAAGTTTTGCATAATAATTACAATGTAACCCCTCCAATAGAATGGGAAATCTTTGGGGACCAGAGTGGCAGAACCAGGCACGTTCTCCAAGATGTTCACCATAAATTGCATAGAAAGGTGATTCTAGTAGTGTGGTCCTCTGAAAGTATCCAGTACATGATATCTGATGGAACGGAACATCCATTATTAAAATTCTAGTGTCTTATCATGATGTTTTAAAAAGTTTGGGACCACTGCATGACAGAGAAAAAAAACATCTCATTGGTCAATGAGACCTTACGATTGCAGTGTGAGGACTTCTAGTTCCATAAGATCAGAAGTCATGTTTATTAGCTACACTGTCACATGCGTAATAATGATGATGCCAAACCCTAGAAACGAGACCTTCCAGTAGTGTGGTCCTCTAAATGGTGGTGCTCAGTATGCCGAAGATGA
The DNA here is from genome assembly GCA_019512145.1 of Engystomops pustulosus. Taxonomy (NCBI): domain Eukaryota; kingdom Metazoa; phylum Chordata; class Amphibia; order Anura; family Leptodactylidae; genus Engystomops; species Engystomops pustulosus. The sequence continues at coordinate 197,632 of WNYA01000227.1, read as the reverse complement.
TATATAATAGAATGAAACATCCATCATAAAAAACACTTGGTGAAGATCCAGGGTGGGATCTTGTCTTAGAGGTGTTCTTTGAAGAATTTGTGGACAACAGTACGACAGAGAAAGAACAACTTCTCATTGGACAATGTACCGTGTCACACCAGTTCCCAGGTCTTCCATTGCCATTGGATCACTAGTATTGGGGTCAGGTTATTAGCTCAGCTGTCACATAATCCAACATGGTGGGGGCCACAGTGCTAGAACCAGGAAAGTTCTGTAAGATGCTCGACATAGATTACATAGAAAAGTGATCTTCTAGTTCTGTGGTCCTCTAAGAGGAGGTGCCCAGTAAACACTAGACGATTTATAATGTAACGAAACATCCATCATCATGAAAACCTTGTCTAGATCTAGGGAGGATCTTGACCTACAGGTGGTCTTTTAAGAATTTTTGGACAACTATGTCTCATTTGTCATCGTTCTTCAGCTCTCAAGTCATCGTCCTTCATGTAGTCACCCAGGACAGGAAAACCCACCCAATATCCATAAAGCCTTCACCATTCACTTTCATTATAATTCAACATTTTTACCTTTACCTTCCAATTTGTTACGAGATTGTCTCGTTTTTTTCTCCTTTGGGACCAGAGGGGTGGGGGGGGTGGGGGAATGGGTTTCGGCGGTGACATGAAAAGCAGATGAGAATGTAACGAGGAAATGTTTTCTTCATGACATACAGATTGGGCCGTCCACAATCGCAGTTCCTGAGCAGCTGGGGCTGATAAGGGTTGTCACAATCTTTCAAGGATGAATTTAAAGCTGAGAAATTGGACGGAGAAAAAACAGAACGGATCGAGATGCCAGAATGATGGACAACGCCAAGGATTAAATTGTTCGTTTAGGAAAGGGATTTGCTTCACTTTATTTTTCCCCCAAAAAATGATTGTTAAATTCAACTCGATTGAAAAACTGATCTGCTATTTTTGAAGGTAACACGACCAGGCCCCGTTACTGGTCAACCAGGGGCCACAATGGCTTAGGAGGAAGTGCTAAACCTGATCTGGTCCCATCACTCTCAGGTTCCTCAGGGTCAAGGCCCCAACAATCAAAAAACAATATCAGATTGTGATCCTCTACTACTTCATAAAATGCGAAGAAACCCATGAACTGGACAGATCTTCAAAGAACTTTTTTTTACAATTTTGGGCACCAGTGCATAAAAAGAACAAAACTAGTGGAGAGAAGAGTGACCAAGATAATCAAGGCTATGGGCGGATTAGAGGACAAGGTCAGACTAATTTAACTCAAGGTTCTTTAGTATGGAAAAGATATAACAGGACAAACCACTTGAATTGACAGTACAGAGATCTTTCTAATAATCTTCTTACACCTAGAACTGTAACCATTACAAGGAGGCATCTTCTACACATAGAGGAAAGATGTATCCCTATTGTAAGAGCAGAGATAATATGGACTTCACTGCCACAGGATGTGGTGTCTGCAGTGTAATAATATCACATGTTATGGCTGATACATGGTACAGGGTCAGGAGGGGCCGGGATGTCTGCAGTGTAATAATATCACATGTTATGGCTGGTACATGGTACAGGGTCAGGAGGGACGGGATGTCTGCAGTGTAATAATATCACGTTATGGATGATACATGGTACAGGGTCAGGAGGGGCCGGGATGTCTGCAGTGTAATAATATCACATGTTATGGATGATACATGGTACAGGGTCAGGAGAGGTCGGGATGTCTGCAGTGTAATAATATTACATGTTATGGATGATACATGGTACAGGGTCAGGAGGGGCCGGGATGTCTGCAGTGTAATAATATCACATGTTATGGATGATACATGGTGCAGGGTCAGGAGGGGCAGGGACGTCTGCAGTGTAATAATATCACATGTTATGGGTGATACATGGTACAGGGTCAGGAGGGGCCGGGATGTCTGCAGTGTAATAATATTACATGCTATGGATGATACATGGTACAGGGTCAGGAGGGGCAGGGACGTCTGCAGTGTAATAATATTACATGTTATGGATGATACATGGTGCAGGGTCAGGAGGGGCCGGGATGTCTGCAGTGTAATAATATTACATGTTATGGATGATACATGGTACAGGGTCAGGAGGGGCCAGGATGTCTGCAGTGCAATAATATCACATGTTATGGATGATACATGGTACAGGGTCAGGAGGGGCCGGGATGTCTGCAGTGCAATAATATCACGTTATGGATGAGACATGATGCAGGGTCAGGAGCGCCCGGGATGTCTGCAGTGTAATAACATCACATGCTATGAATGAGACACGATAGAGGGTCAGGGGGGTCTGGGATATACCCAGTGTAATATCTATGAGGTATTTACCTGGGGATTGTGTCGCATGCGATCACATTGTGACGCAGCTGCGCCGGCTTTTATGCGAAATCAGACAATCCAACTCATTCGGACTAAGCACAGGATTTAACATCCAAATTGTGCTGCAATCCAATGCACTTACATGCAATGGGAAGAAGAAGATGAACTCCTGTGGACCTGAGCGGGGAAGCGACACATGCAGAATATCAGGCGCACAATTTTAACGAATCGCGGCACAGTGCATTCCGGTCCGGCACTTTCGGGGGGAAAACTCAGGACAGGTAAATAAATGTGTTCCAATGTTTTTCATCATACCCAAAAAAAATGAAACTTGCCTTCAGCCATAAAATAAAGCATGGACAACTCCTGCCCACACAACATGCTCTTCAGGAAAGGTGAGTCTAGCCTTTTGATTCTTTCTGCGAATAAGAGGTTTGGTCATAGTAGAGTGGGCTTTTAGTCCAAATGCTTTTAAATGTCGAGACACTGTATGACGAGACAGACCCTTACCCTGGTCAGTGCTGAACCGGTGAGTAATTCCAGCTGCCGGGTTGCAGCGATTACCCATGAGGATTCTCCGCATTATCCCATCCTCTCTTACAATTGTCTTTCACGGGCGACCAGCCTTCAATGGGGACTTGAATGAGTTTGTGATGTTGTAAAGATGCAATATTCTAGAAATCACAGACTTGGAACCACCAGCTTCTATTTTTATGGCTGATAGGGTCAAACCTTTGGCCTTCATCTGGACAACCTGTTGCTGGAGCTTTTCACTCCCTTTGGAACGGCACAAGATTTTTGTTAGGTCAATGAAAAATGGAAAGTTATGCACCCGTTACATAGGGTTTGTCTTATGATTACGGAGATGTTCACCCGGTGCCATATTAAGGCCTCTTGCACACGAACTGCTCCATTAAATAAGCCAAGCGTCCGGCGCCGTGATACAGCAAAATATAGGACATGCCCTAGATTTTTCCATGCTCTGTCAGGGTGTGTGAGACAACAGCATGTGACCGAATGCCATAGACATCTATAAGGACCACGACCAGGCCGCAAATTGTGTGGCTAGGAGACGGTCCCTTTTACGTCCGTGTGCCTAACACTAATAACTTGCAGGTATCTGAGAGTGACAACAGTAGATGATGCATCACGCTCTACCTGACATCTCTAACTGTAAAAATCGGTGCCTTCCACCTCCATTACATCTACCTGGAGTTGTGCGACTTTCATCATCCAGTTCCGAAGGGAATCGTTCAGTAGAAATCAATGTGGGATGTAGACAAAAGTCTTCCACTTCTTTGCCTTTCTGCAAAACTTCCAGTCCATTGATAACAACCTGCTGAAGAATCTCTGTGACCCTCTAAACTTAGCGGCCACTTCAGTCTAAGATGATCCGGCTTGAAGTCCTGCAATGGTGTGGTACAGCATGATGAGGAGGACTGTCTAAATACCAATTCTAAATAAAAAGGGAATTTTTGGTTGATTCGTGAATCAAACACCTTTTGAGAATTTTGCTATTAACCTACTCGTTATAGAACAACAAGTTGTGCAAAAAGTAATGAAACAATTAGACGTGTGCATTCAAAAGTTTAGTGAAGGTCACATTAAGTTCATGTGTAAAGGTTAAGTACATTTTAGGTTACATTTTGAGTAGTGCAAGTCTCACATTCCAAAAGTGGTAGACGCTGTAGTCAATAGCTCCCCCCTCCAGAGCTACAAAATTTTGCATTTCACCACAGGTCAATAACTCAATCTTCTTGTATTACTTTAGGACTGTGTTCACATGTTCCTTATATGTTGCAGAAGTAGGATATGTCTTCACTAACGATGAATTTGCCCCATTATCCATATTCTTGTATCAATAGGAAAAAGATTTTCAAAAACACTCCAAGATCACTACTGATGATTACGTTGTATAATAAAGTACAGGCAGTCCCCGGGTTACGGACAACATAGGTTCTGCAGGTTTGTTCTTAAGTTGAATTTGTATGTAAGTCGAAACTGTATACTTTATAATTGTAACCCCAAATTTTTTTGGTCTCTGTGACAATTGGTTTTTAAAAATGTTGGGTTGTCATAAGAACCAGGAGTAACACTAAAGCTTCTTTACAGACTCCTGTGATACCTGTTACAGCTGTTTATTGTAGCCTGGGGCTAAAATAGAGTTAAGTTACCAACATCCAGAGGTCCGTATGTAACTAGGGGTCGTCTGTAAGTTGAGTGTTCTTAAGTAGGGGACCGCCTGTATATATTATAAATCTTACAATGGAAGTGTCGGATCAGAAAAGTTTTGAAAGAGCAATATGTCTCAAATTCTATTTTTTTCAAAAAGTTCCGGTAGAAGCAGAACTCCTGCACCTTCCATGGACAGAAACGAGACAAGCCGACCTCTAACTCCCGCTATAAATCTCCTCCGTGCCAGAATCCAACATTTGGTGTGGATTACTGCAAATATCCAGATGTTCAGTTATGACAATCCAAAAGGAATTTACCAAAAAAACCCGTAAGAATCATAGACCACCTGCAACATCTCCAACAATAGCCGTTACTCTCCGTCTGATGGAGCCGGCTATGACCAAGACTCCGCTCAGTAATGACGTTTTCCGAGAATTATTCCGCCATCGTTCCCGTCCTGTAAAGGTTATTAAACCAACGATGGAATCATCCTGCCAATTCTTTCGGACTGTCATCACTACTAAACCCCCCGAGATGGGAGGGGACTGTGAATACGCGCACATTTCTGTGTATCCGGTTATCCTGGTGGTAGAATACTGAACGTCTACAAAGTCTTACTATGGGACTAGAAAGCAAAAAGTGTGTAACTGGATCAAGAACTGGCACAGGGAAGGGTCTCCAGAGGGTTGTGGTAAATGAGTCACACTGCAAGGGTGACGGGTTATAAGACAAGGAGCCCGGACTGCAGAACCGAGACCAATATTACTAAACGGGCCACTACACAATATACAAAGTGCTGTATGTTTGGCCACCTACTTAGAGGAACGTCAACCAACTCTACCGGTTCCCATCCTTGGATACACATCCTTTCCCATTGAAATTTTTTCTCTAGTCCCCACAGGTCCTGAATAGTCAAGAGTGGTCCCTTTGGCCCGAATTAGGCTAATTTGAGGTGGTGTAGATTCTAGTTCCACCCACTTGACAATAGAGAGCATTAGAAAAGTGGGCACTAGTATAATAATAATTTATTTATACAGGCGGTCCCCTACTTAAAGAACACTCGACTTACAGACGTCTCCTAGTTACAAACGGACCTCTGGATGTTGGTAATTTATTGTACTTTAGTCCTAGGCTACAATAATCAGCTGTAACAGTTATCACAGGCGTCTGTAATGAAGCTTTAGTGTTACTCCTGATTCTTATGACAACCCAATATTTTTAAAATCCAATTGTCACAGAGACCAAAAAAGTTCTGTCTGGGATTACAATAATAAAATATACAGTTCCGACTTACATACAAATTCAACTTAAGAACAAACCTACAGACCCTATCTTGTATGTAACCTGGGGACTGCCTGTATATATATATATTTAGTTAGTATGTTGGCGTTATATAAATTAGTCTGAATTCACACGAAATTGGTGAATAAACGCATTTGCGCCATTTTTTATGCAGTCTTGGATTTTACGGCTTTCACTGTACGCCCCCAAAAGATATTTCTATTTTATTCTTTGGGTCAGTCTGATTACGGGGGATACCAACATTTGTATAGGTTTTATAATGGTTTTTATACATTTACAAAAATTAAAACCTGTGCAAAAAAAAATTTAAAAAAATCTTCACCTGCCGTCTTCTGGGGCTAATAACTTTTCATACTTCAGTGTACAGAATTGTGGGTGGTGTAATTTTTTAGGCGAGGATATAACGTTTTCAATGCTGCCATTTTGAGGACTGTACGGCTTTTTGATCACTTTTTATCAAATTACTGTATATACTCGTGTATAATGTGCTGAAAAACGTCCCCTCGGTTTATACACGAGTCAATAAAAACGATGCGCAGTGCTGCTCCCCCGATGTCATCGCGGCTCCTTTTCTGGCTTCAGCGCCGTCTTCTTTAACATCGTGCAGGACGCCACCATGTTCTTCTCCCGATGTTAAAGAAGACAGAAGACGGGCGCTGAAGCAAGAAGAGGAGCCGGGAAGCCAGAAGAGGAGCCGCAATGACATCGGGGGAGCAGCGCTGCGCATTGGGGCCACCGGAGGGCGAGTATATAAGGTTTTTGTTTTTTTTTTTTTATTCTGGGCTGACTGTATACTACTGGGGGCAGTGTTGTATACTACATGGGGCAGGCTGTATTCTACTGGGGGCAGGCTGGGGTGGCTGTATACTACTGGGGGCAGGGTGGGGTGGCTCTGGGCGCAGGGGGGGCTGGCTGTATACTACTGGGGGCAAGCTGTATACTATAGGGGGCTGGCTGGCTATATACTGGGGGGGTCTGTGACCAATGCATTTCCCACCCTCGGCTTATACTCGAGTCAATAGGTTTCCCCGTTTCTGGTGGTAAAATTAGGGGTCTTGGCTTATACTCGAGTATATACGGGTATTTATATTCATATATATATTTATTTATTTATATCTATGGTTCTACGGAAAGAAGGGCAATTTGAATTTTTATTGAATTTTTTTTATTATTTTTTGCACTATTTCTCGGACCCTCCAGTGTACTTTAACCCTAGGATGTCTGATTGATCCTACCACAGACGCCATACTACATCACACATTATAATAGATACGGTAACCTAAAACATTAGAGCCTCTGGTCTTTGCCGCTCCCCAATGATGACGCTCTAAGCCAATATGGCAGTGCCTACGCGATCGGTGCTGGTCAGTAAGGGGTTAAAAAACAACAACCTCCCTGACACGGCCCATTTTTGTCAAATCTGTGTCACTATACAGGCAGTCCCCGGGTTACATACAAGATAGGGACTGTAGGTTTGTTCTTAAGTTGAATTTGTATGCAAGTCGAAACTGTATATTTTATAATTGGAGTTCCCGACAATTTTTTTTTTTTGCCCCAGTGACAATTGGAGTTTCAAATTTTTTTGCTGTAATAGGACCAAGAATTATCAATAAAGCTTCATTGCAGACAATTTTAAGCTGATCATTGCAGCCTGGGACTATAGTAACATCCAGAGAGCTTCACCAGAGGTCACAGAGAGCAGAGGGGTCTGTCTGTAACTATGGGTTGTCTGTAAGTCGGGTGTCCTTAAGTAGGGGACCGCCTGTAATTGGTTATAACTTTTGAACGCTTTACCATATCCAGGGGGTTTTGAAACTGTTTTCTTGTGACACATTGTACTTCACGTAAGTTGAAAAATTTAGGTGATATGTTTTGGCTTTAGTTTTTTAATAAAAAAATAAAAAAACACAATATTTGGGAAAAATGTGGAATTATCCGACAGTCATAAAACCAAAATAACTTGTTAACTAACATTTAGCAAATTTCTGCTTCATGTGGGAAAGGTGCCCTCTCATTTTTGTAGAATGTTATGAGGCTTAGAACTTTAGTTTTTTTTTTCTCGTGTTCACTAAAAACGAAATCAGACTTGTGATGGACCTGCTCAGGTTTCAAGCGACTTTGAAAAGCCTAAATAATAGCAAAACCCCATAAATTACCCCATTATCGAATCTAAAGCCCTCAACATAGGCAAAATAAACTTTTATGAAGTTTGTTAACACGGTTACACAGGGGTTAAAACAAAATGGAGGTGCAATTTTGAAATTTTCTAGCTTAAATGAATGTAGTTTTCAAATCTGGCCAAACTGTATCAGGGTTTATTTTTGCGGGGCGAGATGTTCCTCTACAAATACTTCATTTTAGGACATTAGCTTATTACTTATTGACAAGATTTCATTAACTCTTTAATGTGTGGAGGAAAAGAACAATTCAACAAGTTTCGTTTTTGGATTTTTCACTGCTACGTTACAAATCAGTAGACCTCTATTCTTGATACACTTTAACTTGCTGGAGCTTGCCATTCTGATATCTAATCATTTTAACCAAAAATATCATATACAATTCCCCCTTTCAAAACAAACAGTATTGTCCTGTCCCCCTCATCGTTCCAGAGTTATGGCATTTTTCCGCTCTGAAGCTACTTGTCAGAAATTCTCCTCAGCAGCAGTGGTCTTTGCCCTTAAGCGGAGTCAGTTATAAGTTGCCCTCACTTCCCGTGATGTTTTGTGTTCTCCCTTGAAGCAACTCCATTGAGAAGTAACTGAAGTCAGCAAATCCAGTCAGATTCCTACAAGTAAATCAACGGAGCTGTCCACATTGTGTATATTGCTTACAAGTTGAATACAGTGACTGGCCTTGCAGCTGTCATTACATAGAAGAACATGGAGCATGGAATAAGTATAAGAAACCAGCAGCAGTGAAATAGTTACTAAACACTATGGTCTAACAGCTTCCCTGCTGTATAGATAGTGTCCAAAAAGCAGGAACTTGGGGGAGGGGGGGGTGCAGCACAGGAGTCTATGACACAAAGCTTTAGAAAATCACAGACTGGATGGAGGGACAGATATTGAAGAGAGAGCCCTTGTACCTCATGTGCCTCACATGACTTCCCCCTTGCTGCAAAGTTGTCTTACATCCCAAGAGCTATTTATTTATCGGGGAGAGTAGGGAAACTTCATGCACATTACGATCAGTGTCTCAGGTGGTAGTTCTGGTTGAATACAATAGCTGTTACTTACAGAAGAGTGAAGGTGCAGAGAGACAAGAGCACAGCAGTGTGAGGACACAACCCCATTACACTTGGAACGGATTCAATGCTGAATTATAAAATCAATGTTCACAGTCCTGCTGCTACTAACAAGATATACACTGTAAAATCCATGTTTTTCCATGGCCATGCCTAAATGTAAAGCACTGCATGAGGAAACGGCTTAAGATGACTTCCTTTAAGGAAAACAAGTTTTATTTTTTATTTTTTTTCCCCCTTAACTTTTAGAAAAAACAATTTCAGTATAAAAATACAAACAGAAAATGATTTTGTACATCTCAAATTTTTTTTCCACTCTCTAGTAGTTCCGTAACTAAAAACATCGAACTCTGCCTACTAAAACATCGTAACGGGGACCCAAGATCTCTCTAAGTATCGTGCTCCAAGGTAACACATTTATATTTACCCATAAAACCTTTGGATATCCTTAAAGGTATATTAATATTTATTTTATACGTGTTCTCCATCACAACTTGAAGGTCAACTTAGGTCACAAACTGAATGCCCAGGTCATTTTTTTGGTGGACACTACTGCATAATTCATGTTCATCTAAGGCTAAAGTGCCAACGACCGTATGAGAAAGTTCTGATGATCAATATTTGTATCATACTTCTTCCACAACTTCCGAATGTGGAGACAAGGAGTCAAACTTTGCGTCATTTGCGGCTACTTTCATGTACGTGTCCACCATAACATCCAAGTCATGTTTGGAGTCATAGCTTATATTGACCAGGGCCAGATGACCCGACCTTTGTTCCACCGGTGTGCTCTCCAAGTAGAACTTCAGCCGCTTTCGACTACTTTCGAATTTTTCGTTTTCGACTTTAAAAACGGGTAAAATACACAGAACCTTAAGAAGGGCGTAAACATTCGGAAAGAATTTGATATCGGGCAGATGAAGAGACTCGAAGATATTGGATGGGAGCTCCACATCTTTGCCTCTGTGTTTCCACTTGACCCGCCAACAGTGAAGTTCTGCCGAGAGAGTCTCCGGACTGGGGAGGTCGTACTTATATAGATCCGTATTATGCTCCTCACTGGTGCTGAATTTGAGCTGACCCATCACAGAGGGAACCAGCGATAAACATTTGAGGGCCTTAAGATGCTGTTCGGAAAACACGTCCTTCAGTCCTTGAATGATGTGTTGGATGGTTGGTACGCTAAGAGCTTCCTTATAAAAGTTTTCCGACGTCAGGTCGGGTTGCAAGTTCAAATGTTGCATTCTACTAAAGCGACCCGGAAGTTTTACAGGGATATCCATCAGCGCTGCCAAGTTAGTCGCCTCCTCGAACCAAAACTCGTGATAAACTTCAATGTTCTCCATGACCTCATTCAAAGTGTGCAAAACGGCTGTCAGGCTATTGGCGGCGGAAAAAATATCGGAGGTCAACCCTTGTAAATTTTTTCCAAAGGCTCGAGTAAAGGAGAGGGCGTTCTTTAATATGACAATCGTGACGACAAAGTCGAAATCCGTCAAGGCACTGGACAGTATGAACGCTTGGCTGGTAATCCTGGTGTTCCACCTGAAGGAGTTATCACACGCTACTCTATCCAAGCACAGGACAAGCGGATGAAGAAGAGTCACTATAATCTCGAAAGTGTCGTGCCTACTTATCCACTCCGATTTTAGGATTTCCTTGAGTTCATTACCCTTCTCGATATTTTCCATATAAAGACCAGTGATTGTATTCTCCAGTTCTACCTCTAGGTTAGGAGACTTACTAAAAAATAAGTAAATGTCTTCCAATGTACCCAACACTACCGAAACTCCCGTGACTGGTATGGATTTTGCCAGCCATATATTCAAGGCACAAGAAGAACAGAGCGTATAAGTGGCTTGCGGACACTTCTGTAACAGTCGAGAAGCTACGATTTTCATTTTAGATGAAAGTCTACTGGAAGCGATGTACGACTGTCCCCGGCAATATTCCAGGTTTAACTTCCACTTTTCGGTGATGGCCATGATAAAATTCATGGCCATGAGTTCAGCGTCGTCATCGTAGGGAAGAAAACCAACAAACTCTTCGTGGAGGTTGTTGGCGTCGTCTATATGCCTGATAAAGATAGGCATGTGTTCTTCTCCGGCCATGTCCACTGCGTCTTCCACAATGATGGTAAAGAACTGGGAGTTGCGTACGTCTCTCATCAGCTCCTCCCGTACGCACCTTTCACAAACTTCCAAGATCTGTTCCTGCTGAAAGCGTGAGCAGTATTCCTGATTGACCGCCAGCATCTCAAATCTCCTCCTCAGAACTTCATCCCCAGAGTTGATGCGATACTCGAGAAGAGCTTGAAAGTTGTCCGGGGAGTAAACTCCATCGGGATCTTTTAAATTCCGTCCTTCCAACGAAACATTCTGCTTTCCCATCAGAAGCACGATCTCGAACAGAGACCTGAAGTAGTCCTTGTTGTAACGCTCTTCTTCAGTCATAGCTGAAATCTCCTCCGATTCATCAATTTCGATCTGGATTTCTACATCGTTATTATTGGTTTGGTGGTTTTCTTGTAAGGGGGTGACGGCGTCCACTAAAAAAAAATAGAACAGAGAAAATACATCATTTACTTTACAAAACAGTCAAAATTTTCCAAGAAAAAAAACTACATTACCACAAAACATTTGTCTGCTTTATAAATTACCTTTTGATAACAAAATAATTTACAACTCAACATACTGGTCTAAAAGTTTTTGTATTTGACTTAAAGCAAACCTGTATGTTAAAACTAAACTGCTATTATACAACTATACAACTATCCCTATATTGTTCTTCCCCATACTTGAAAAGTTTCACAGTCCATTTGTAAAATTGACTCTACATCTATGCAAATCCATGTTCTTCCAGCTCAGCCGTGCACAACAGTACAACTATCCCTATATTGTTCTTCCCCATACCTGAAAAGTTTCACAGTCCATTTGTAAGATTGACTCTACATCTATGCAAATCCATGTTCTTCCAGCTCAGCCGTGTACAACAGTACAACTATCCCTATTCACCTCTGCCAATTTTTGTGTCTTGCACTGCTTGCTTCTTGTGTCCATGCTCTTGCACAATGTTAAGCATTTTTTAAAAATTAAGAATTAAACTTTCAGAGATTTTTTAACAGTTGTTTACCCTTGGATTTACTTATATGGATGCTGGATTCCCTTGCTTTCTCTCCTCGTTTGTTTTCTACAATTACAACTATCCCTATATTGTTCTTCCCCATACCTGAAAAGTTTCACAGTCCATTTGTAAAATATGACTCTACATCTATGTAAATCCATGTTCTTCCAGCCCGCCGCACCTCCTGATTGACAAGGGGTCAGCTTTCTCTTCAGCCCAGTACACTCTGTTCTCCTACATCAGTGACCCCTCCCTCCGAATAAGAAAGCAGTGTGACTCGCTTAAGGGTTGGATGGAGTGAGGGAGTTGAGAGAGACTATGGCTGTATGTGACTGCCTGAAAAGAAAACAACTCACCCCCCCCCCCTTAGGAATTCTCTTCAGCGAGTCACACAGCCATCATCTTTTTCATTCGTGGAGCTGGAGGCACGGCTGAGCAGGAAAGGCATGAATTTTTACGAACACAGCTCAGAGGAAAGAAAATGATCGGGTTTGGGTTAGTTTAAATGACAGGTTCCCTTTAAACGGATCTTAAATAAAAAAATATTAGGAAGAGTTGAGAATATACATTGCCTGGTGGATAAATGCTTATGGCATGTGGAGCAGTGAGGACTGACTAGTAGATTAGCATCACTGACCTAAATCTTATTGATCCTCTACCCAGAAATCAAATTTTAGGTATACAAGAAGACATGAGTGCCCAGCAAATCTGGTGTTTTTTATATCTCATCATCAATGGGACGCCATTGTCCTACTTGCCTCTACAATGGATGACAAGTCCCCAGACACGACCAAAGTCTAATGACTATCCCTAGGACCCCAAGTGGGTGGAACCATCACATCCATCAGCAATGGGACAACTCCATCCATGGTGCATCTTATATTTGGTGTAATATTAATGGGTCATTGTGATCAAAAGCTCAATATTGTTGCATGTCTGGTACAAGAACCTAGATGCCTTTTGCTGGAAATCTCTAGGAGGATTGTACACAGGGCCCGACCTGCAGCCATGAAGAACGCGTGCAAAATGTGGTGGCCAGATGCTTCATAAATAAGGGCCGGGTGCGGTGCTAATGTCTCATAATGTACCCCCCGGAGAGTACTGACATTACAGGGGCTACAGACAATTGGTCCCTTGTTACTGGCGGAATAACTTGTCTACTGACCAGGCGTCTCCCTTTTAGAGAATTCTATAATAAGAAGGTCAGTAAGGAACAGATCAATAGTCTTTCTAGCAGGTGTGGACTAGGGAATCCTAGGATGTCAGACGCAAATATACCAGTAGAAAGGAAATCTACCATCAAAAACCATCATGATAAACCAAGGAAACAGATCCAGGCACTGTGACTGTGGTAATCACATTTATTATCCATTCTCTCCATCCTCCTAGAATTATGCTAATGAGCTTCACAAGCTGTTACACTGTGTCCCCTTAGCCCCCTCTGCTACCTCCGTGCTGCCCCCCTCCCACTGCCTGCCGTACCACCCATCAGATCCCTTCTTATTCTTTAGCAGAATTATTAAAGTTGAATTTAGAAGATAGGAGGCCATGGATAATAAATATAAGATTACTACAGTCACGGTGCCTGGATCCACGAGTAAGTGCCCGTGGTTTATCATGCTTAAAAGGGAACCCGTCACCACATTTTTCACAAATTCAGCTTGTGACAGGTTCTCATAGAGCCATATTAACTAACAGACACCCTTCTTTTAGCAAAAATTTTTTTCCTCAGAGCCCCATAAATCCTCTATAACCTTGCCTTGCATATAGGGAAATCTAAAGTAGTACCAGGGGGTGTGGCTTCCTCTGGCTGAACCCAGCAGCTCCAGCCCATGCCTTATCATTAGCAATTGATGTCATGTGACCAGGTTAACATCATGCAAGGTCCTTTATCCTCCTAACATTAGCAAAATGTACCCCCCCATGTATATAGCTGATCACATGAAATCACAACGGCCTACATGGAATTCTACTCCTCCCCATTCATGGAGTCTGTTGTGATTTCATGTGATCAGATACATACATGGGGTGCAGTTTGCAAATGTTAGGAGGCTAAAAGGACCTCAGATGATGTCACCATGGTCACAGGACATTACCTGAATACTGAAAAGGCATGGGGAGGAGTTTAAAAACAAAAAAACGATGGTTCTTTAACCGCCACGTACGAAAATTCGCTAAAAATGCCCTGGTCATTAGACCCTTATATCAGCCCACATTACTAAGGGGTTAATAAATGTCTATTTGCTGCTCAAACTAATGGTCACTCAGTATGTGCTACAGCGATTATGAAAATTATTGTCACATTTTATGGCCGTAGACTGGAGAAACCTTGTTTTCTGTGATTTCCTGCGATGAGGTGGACATTTGCGCTAGAAGCCCAAACACTACGGTACTCATTGCAACAACATCTCAGAAACTAGAGCTGCTAGAGGGAAATGGAAGGTATTTTCAGAATCAGCAGCTCAAAAATACCCAGAATCCGGTGAATAACTTCAGGCACCAAAATTTTTTTTTATTTGTTCCCCAAATATTAATTCAGAAACTGAATGAATATGAATAAATCTTAAGGTTCTGGTTCTCCTTGGGAAGATCCAAAGAGGGAAGCAATGTTTCCTGGGAAAAAAAAAAAAAGTCTGCCTCTCTAGTGCCACCTATAGGTAGTGACTGTAAGCCATTGTGCAGCCAAAGGGTCAGCACACGGTCATACCTAGAGGTGGCGCTAGAGGCAGTCTTGTACATAATTGTGTCCTATTAAAAGCAAAATTATCCAGTCCAAAATGACGGCCAATCAAAAATAGCATAACAATGGGGGCTTTAGAGGCCTCAGCGATCATTCTTTAGGGAGGTAGGTTTTGTGTCTATATGTGCACATACACTAATGAACCCCTAGAGAGAGACTCGTTAATAATCCAGGTAGCTTTATTGCTTCCACTATAGTAAAACAAGTCAACTTTAATCGATAAAACCGCCTGAATATACCGTCTATTAACACGTAAAACTAAAGGCATGAGGTCTTCTCCATCTCCTCCTGTACAGGTTACTCAGTCATGTGATCATGTCCATCACTGGGTAACAGGAAATTGGAAATTTGAACGGACACAACTTCCTAAATTCCATCACAGAACTCCTCCTACAGAGAAGGGAACGTTTATGAGCAGTTTCCCCGTCTTTTGAGGTCATTTCTGTTAGATGAGGTTTCCGGTTTCAGAGCCGCTGTGGAACTACATGACCCAGCAAGCCTTCCTGATAAGTAACACAAGAGCCTTCCGTGTCATGTATCCTGCAGCGCATGAGCCGCTACATTGTTGCTGGATGAATCAGTGAAGTATATCGATAGGTATTTGATCTGTGTAATCAGACCTTTGTGTATGTTGTTAGTAGCAGCAGGACTGTGAAACATGGATTTATACTGCAGGATTGTAGTGCACAGAGAAATGTCCTTACACCGCTGTGCTCTATGCCCTCTGCAGGTATTCTGTTAGGTATTGTCCCTTGAGAGATGTGTAATCAGACCTTTGTGTGTATTTTTAGTTGCAGCAGGACTGTGATATATAGATTTCCAGGATCTCATCTTCCTCAAGTGCGCTGGGAGGGTATTCTCCCTGGAGAGTTGAGTAATCAGACCTTTGAGTTAGTCGCAGGAGGTATGAAACATGGATTTATATTCAAGTATTACAGCTTCACAGAATTCAATGGAAGCGCTTCCTCACACTGCTGTGCACTGTGCTCTCTGGAGTCAGCAATGGGTATTGTCCCCAGAGAGATGTGTGATCATAACTTTGTGTATGTTGTTTGTAGAAGCAGCAGGACTGCGGAATATGGAATTACATGATTTCAGCTTCTTCAACTGCACTGTAAGGATGTGCTCACACTGCTGTGCTCTCTGCACTCTGGAGCCAGTGATATTCAGAGTAGCCAGAGTAGAAGCAGGACTGTGATATATGGATTCATTTTACAGTATTGTTGCTTCACAGAGTGTTCTCGGCAGCCTGTTGGGTATAGTCTCTGAAGAGATGTTTAATATGTAGATGTTGTTAGTAGCAGCAGGACTGTGATATATGGATTTCTATTCAAGGACTGTACTGTGGGGGTGTCCTCACACTGCTGTGCTCTCTGTATTGTGCTCTTTAACTTTGCTTGGCAGGAAAACTGTAGTAGGCTTTTGGAAGAACACAATATCTATCAGAGCATCTCCGTGCACATGGGGAAGGGCACAGCAGTGTGAGGAAACGCTCCGCTTGAACCGAGAGCATCTCCAATCCTAGAACATTGGATTCTTCATAGTCATGCTGGGATGTGTAGTCCCCAGTATAGACAGCACATGGACGGTCCATCAGGAGGACGTCTCGCCTCGTGTAGACACATGTGGCCGCAGCTGTGGGCTGATGGTCGGGGGGTGTCCTCGGGTATTCTCGATGTAACAGAAGATAAGTTTTGTGAGCTCCATTCTGAGACTTGCTTGGTGGCTGTCCGGTACTTGCGCCAGGTAAGGTACTAGACTCTGGGCAAAGTCCATGTGTGGGTCCTGGTCCTCATCCTCCGGTCCTTCCACACCGGGAGCCGTTCCCTCATGTTGGGGGTCCGGGTCTTGTGTGAAGGTCAGGGGTGAAGGCGGCTCCTCCTTGATATACACGACCTGTATGTCTTCCTCACCCATAGAAGACTCCCGGATGTTCCTAGAAGAAGCAGAATTCCGGATCATTCCCGAATCCCTTCCAGGACGTCCTAGAACCGCCACAGCTACGGCTCAACTTACTCGTCGCCCACCATGAGCGGCCGCAGGAAGAGCATCTCCTTATAGTGGGAGAAGACTGGGTTCCCGGGACTAAGCGGCGTTAACCCTTGCTGCGGCCGCCTTCTTAGTTCCTGCCGGAAATTCTCCTTCAGCGACTCCCACAGCGTCTGCGCTTCCCGCGCTGCAAGAATATGCAAATTATATTAATAGGAATATGCACATAATCAAAATACAGTTTCCCACAACACCCAGCGGCCTCTGTCTCGTACCCACCTCTCGTAGATCTCTGCTGCGGGCTCAGATCTGCCCAGTCCAGGACTATCTCGGAGGAGATCCGGTCCCATATCTTGCCTCTCCTGACCGCGTTGTCGTAGGAGGGGTGCTGGGGGTCGTACAGCTCTGGGTGCAGGCGTACAAGTGCTATCAGCCCCTCCATGTCGAGGAATGATTTGGGTGCCGTGAGGAAACTGTGCTGTAATCCAAACCCCATTTCCGCGGCTGCGTAAACAGGAAATATGTGCGAGCGCGTCACAAAAACGCATCTTATTCAAGGCGCCGGATGCGTTTCAGTTGTGTACGGATAATCGTTACTTTAATAAATTGTATCATTCCCTTTAACTAGAATTGGCGGAAAATGCTGGAGCACCGACGATAGGGTTAAATACTATTAAAGGGACTTTCTGTGACTATAACAATAAGAACAATACACAATAATATGCAGATAGGAATATAATAGCAGATAACCTCATTACATCACTACTGACAGTAGGTGATGTCACAGCTTATCTCCTCCCCCTTCCTGTACAATGACCTCTATATAGATAACACTGACCCATCATTACATCAACACACTGACAATAGATATGTCACAGCTTATCTCCTCCTCCATCCCTGTACATGACCCTATAATAGAATAACCGGACCCATCATTACATCACTACTGACACATAGATGATGTCACCAGCTTACTCCTCCTCCTCCTCCCTGTACAATGACCTCTATATAGATAACACTGACACCATCATTATTCACTACTGACAATAGATGTCTACATTTATCGCCTCCCCCTCCCTGTACAATGACCTCTATATAGATAAACACTGACCCATCATTACATCACTACTGACAATAGATGATGCACTAGATTATCTCCCCCCCTCCGTACAATGCCTCTATATATAACACTGACCCATCATTACCACTACTGACAATAGATGATGTCACATGTCTTATCTCCTCCCCTCCCTGTACAATGACCTCTATATAGATACCCTGACCCATCATTACATCACTACTGACAATAGATGATGGCACAGCTTATCTCCTCCCCCTCCCTGTACATGACCTCTATATAGATAAACACGACCCCATATTACATCCACTACTGACAATAGATGAGTTCACAGCTTATCTCCCCCCCCTCTCCCTGTACAATGACCTCTAATAGAAACACTGACCCTCATTACATCACTACTGACATAGTATGATGTCCACAGCTTATCTCCTCCCCTCCCTGTACAATGACCTCTATATAAGATAACACTAGACCCATTCATTTACATCAACTAACTGACAATAAGATGATTCAATACAGCTTATACTCCCTCACCCTCTCCCTTTACAATGACCTCCGTCATATATAGCATAACACGACCCATCATTAACATCCACTACTGACAATAGATGATGTCAACAGCTTATCGTCCCCACTGTCCCTCTGTTAAATACCTCTGTATAGATAACAACTGGAGACCCTCATTACATCACTACTGGACAATAGATGATGTCACCGCTTAATCTCCCGCTCCCCCTCTCCCTGTACAATGACCGTCTATAAGATAGAAATCCCACGACCCCCATCACTTACTCACAACTGACAATAATATGTCAATACACTATACTCCTCCCCTCCCTGTACAATGACCTCTATTAGAATACACTGACCTATCCGTATTACACTCACTTACTGGCAATAGATGATGATCCAGCATCTTATCCTATTCGCCACTCCCTCCACTCCCGGTAACAAATGACCTCTATATACAGATAACACTGAACCCAATCATTACCGTCAACGAGCTATTGACATAATAGTATGATGTTCACAGCTTTTATCTCCTCCCTTCCCTCCGGTACAATGACCTCGTATATGTAGTACACTGACGACATCATTCACATCACTACTGACAATAGATGATGTCCCACAGCTTATCGTCCCTCCCCCTCCGGTGTCAACATGACCTCTAATATAGATACACTGACCCATCATTACTCCACTAACTGACAATAGATTGAATGTCACAAAACTACTCCTATCCTCCCCCTCCCTTACCGATGGAACCTCTATATAGATACCACTGACCCATCATTACATCACCTATGACACAATAGATTTCACAAGCTTTCTATCCCCTCCCCCTCACCTGTACAATGACCCTCTAATATGAAACACTGAACCCATCATTACATCACTACTGACAATAGATGATTTCAACGTTATCCTCCTCCCCCACCCACTGTACAATGACCCGCTCTAATAGACTACCCTCGACCCTCCAATTCACCTCACTACTTGACAATTATGTCACAGCTTTTCTCCTCCCCCCTCCCTCCTTAACAATGACCTCTATATAATAAACCCTGACACCATCATTACAGACATCACTACTGACAATAGATGCTAGTCACATCTTCTCTCCTCCCCCTCCTGTACAATGACCTCTATATAGATAACACTGACCCTCTTAGCATCTAACTACGAACTTGACAATGATGTACAAGCTTATCTCCTCCTCCCCCTCCCTTTACGATTACCTCTATATAGATAAGAACCC
>WNYA01000227.1:160335-177815 GCA_019512145.1 Engystomops pustulosus | reverse complement strand
AACACACTGACAATAGATATGTCATCAGCTTATCTCGCTCTCCTCCCTGTACAATGACCTTAATAGATAAACACGACCCATCATTACATCACTCTGACAATAGATTGATGTCACCAGCTTATCCTCCTCCTCCTCCTCCCTGTACAATTACCTCCTATATAGATAACACTGACACCATCATTATTCACTACTGAGCAATAGATGTCAGCATTATCGTCCTCCCCCTCCCTGTACAATGACCTCTATATAGAAAACACTGACCCAATCATTACATCACTACTGACAATAGATGTCCTAGATTATCTCCTCCCCCTCCGTACAATGCCTCTACTATTATAACACTGACCCATCATTACACACTACTGACAATAGATGATGTCACATGTCTTATCTCCTCCCCTCCCTGTACAATGACCTCTTATAGATACCACTGACCCATCATTTACATCACTACTGACAATAGATGATGGTCACAGCTTATCTCCTCCCCCTCCCTGTACATGACCTCTAATATAGATAACACGACCCCTATTACATCTCCTACTGACATAGATGAGTGTCACAGCTTATCTCCCTCTCCCCTCTCCCTGTACAATGACCTCTAATAAACGACACTGACCCATCATTACTCACTATGAAAGTATATGTCCACAGCTTATCTCCCTCCCCTCCCTGTACAATGACCTCTATATAAGATAACACAGACCCATTCATTTACATCAACTAACCTGACAAAAGATGATGTCAAACAGCTTAACTCCCTCACCCTCTCCCTGTACAATGACCCCTATATATAGATAACACTGACCCATCATTACAATCCACTACTGACAATAGATGATGTGCACAGCTTAGTCGTCCCACTGGCCCTCCTGTACAATACCTCTGTATAGATAACACTGGAGACCTCTCATCTCACCATCACTACTGGACAATAGATGATGTCACGCTTAATCTCCCGCCTCCCCCTCTCCCTGTACAATACCGTCTATAAGATGAAATAACCCCTGACCTCCCATCACTTTACATCAACACTGACAATAGATGAGTCACATACACTATATCTCCTCCCCTCCCTGTACAATGACCTCTATTAGATACACTGACCTATACGTTTACATCACTTTACGGCAATAGATGATGTGCCAGCATCTATCCTACTCCCAACTCCCCTCCCACTCCCCGGTAACAAATGACCTCCTTAGTACAATAACACCGTGAACCCAATCATTACCATCAACACTATTGACAATAGATGATGTTCACAGCTTTATCTCCTCCCTCCCCTCCGTGTACATACCTCGTATATTTGATAACACTGACGAACATCATTACACATCACCTACTGCAATAGATATGTCCAAGCTTCATCGTCCCTCCCCCTCCGGTGTCAAATGACCTCTTATATAGATAACACTGACCATCATTACTCCCTACCGACAATAGATAATGTCCACAAAACTAACCCTTCCCCCCCCTCCCTTTCGATGACCTCTATTAGATAACACGGACCATCATTACATCACCTATACGACGAATAGTTTCACAGCTTTCTCATCCCCTGCCCCCTCCTGTACAAATGACCCTCTATATGAAACACTGAACCCATCATTACTCCTACTGACAAATAGATGATGTCAACGTTATCCTCCTCCCCCACCCCACCTGTACAATGACCCTCTAGTATAGATCACCCTTGACCCTCCATTACCTCACACTACTTTGAACAATGATGTCACAGCTTATTCATCTCCCCCCCTCCCATCCCGTAACAATGACCGCTAATAATAATAGACCTTGACACCATCCTTACAGACTCACTAACTGACAATAGATGACTAGTCACATCTTTCTCCTCCCCCTCCTGTACAATGGACCGCTCTATATAGATAAACACTGACCCTCATTAGCATCTAACATACTAACTAGAAATGATGTCTACAAGCTTATCTCCTCCCCCCTCCCCTTTACATTACCTCTATATAGATAAGAACCCCATTACATCACTACTGACAATAGATGATGTCACAGCTTATCTCCTCCCCCTCCCTCCCTGCTTAACTCTACATAGACTTCCATAGAGTACCGCTGTCCATGGCCATGAGGCTGCTCTAAAGCATATCCCTAAATGTTGTCAATGAAGCTTAAGAAAGATGGCCACCCCAAAATTATGTAGAATACACAAGAGAAAAAAATATATATATAAATCAGAAATTAAAAATTAATTGGCAAAAAATGATTTTTGTACAAAATGTATATATATATATTCCATTTAATACATCATTCTCGGGGACATCAGTTTGGGGAAATGTGACCTATAATCGATAATTTGTTGTTACATTTTCACTTCACCAGAAACACTCCTTGAGGTTTTCAGTACATGCAGGTTTTGAAAGCTTCGACATTTTTTCGCTCACATAATTGAAATAATATTTTTGGGGTTTTCTTGGCCAGACTCTCATGTAAATTAGTTTTTTTGGCACAGTATTTTCTAATATCTTATTTCTAATTTCTCTCTTTTTTTATTTCTACATTTTATTTATCATAATTTTGGCACACATCACTACCAAATACATTTCTAAGCAGTTTATCCTATTCATTATGCCCATGTTAATGGTGATGTGTATTTTTTGCTACTTACTACAAGTTGTACCCAAGATTTAATCATCCACAACAGGAAAACTATAGTTGACACTAATAAAAATTCCTGGTGTGAACACAGCTCTGCTTCATTCATCCCTCCACTCACACACACACACACACACACAGCTCCGCTACATTCATCCCTCCACTCACACACACACACACAGCTCCGCTACATTCATCCCTCCACTCACACATACACACAGCTCCGCTACATTCATCCCTCCACTCACACACACACACACACACAGCTCCGCTACATTCATCCCTCCACACATACATACAACTCCGCTACATTCATCCCTCCACACATACATACAACTCCGCTACATTCATCCCTCCACTCACACACACAGCTCTGCTACATTCATCCCTCCACTCATACACACACAGGAGCAGAAAACTACACAGGAAACAAAGATCTGTAGTATCCCAGCAACCAGCCGCAACAATAATCCCCAAATATTATGTGTTCTATTCATGTTATACTTGTGTAATAATGTGTGTAACTGACAATAGATGATGTCACAGCTTAACTCCTCCCCCTCCCTGTACAATGTCCTCTATATAGGTAACACTGACCCATCATTACATCACTACTGACAATAGATGATGTCACAGCTTATCTCCTCCCCCTCCCTCCCTGCTTAACTCTCCATAGACTTCCATAGAGTATCGCTGTCCATGGCCATGAGGCTGCTCTAAAGCATATCCCTAAATGTTGTCAATGAAGCTTAGGAAAGATGGCCACCCCAAAATTATGTAGAATACACAAGAGAAAAAAATATATATATAAATCAGAAATTAAAAATTAATTGGCAAAAAATGATTTTTGTACAAAATGTATATATATACATATTCCATTTAATACATCATTCTCGGGGACATCAGTTTGGGGAAATGTGACCTATAATCGATAATTTGTTTTCACATTTTCACTTCACCAGAAACACTCCTTGAGGTTTTTAGTACATGCAGGTTTTGAAAGCTTCGACATTTTTTCGCTCACATAATTGAAATAATATTTTTGGGGTTTTCTTGGCCAGACTTTCTCATGTAAATTAGTTTTTTTTGTCACAGTATTTTCTAATATCTTATTTCTAATTTCTCTCTTTTTTATTTCTACATTTTATTCATCATAATTTTGGCACACATCACTACCAAATACATTTCTAAGCAGTTTATCCTATTCATTATGCCCATGTTAATGGTGATGTGTATTTTTTGCTACTTACTACAAGTTGTACCCAAGATTTAATCATCCACAACAGGAAAACTATAGTTGACACTAATAAAAATTCCTGGGTGGTGTGAACACAGCTCTGCTTCATTCATCCCTCCACTCACACACACACACAGCTCCGCTACATTCATCCCTCCACTCACACACACACACACAGCTCTGCTACATTCATCCCTCCACTCACACATACACACAGCTCCGCTACATTCATCCCTCCACTCACACACACACACACACACAGCTCCGGCTACATTCATCCCTTCACACATACATACAACTCCGCTACATTCATCCCTCCACACATACATACAACTCCGCTACATTCATCCCTCCACTCACACACACAGCTCTGCTACATTCATCCCTCCACTCATACACACACAGCTCTGCTACATTCATCCCTCCACTCATACACACACAGCTCTGCTACATTCATCCCTCCACTCACACATACACACAGCTCCGCTACATTAATCCCTCCACTCACACACACACAGCTCCGCTACATTCATCCCTCCACTCACACACACACAGCTCCGCTACATTCATCCCTCCACTCACACACACACACAGCTCCGCTACATTCATCCCTCCACTCACACACACACACACAACTCCGCTACATTCATCCCTCCACTCATACACACACAGCTCCGCTACATTCATCCCTCCACTCACACTCTATCATTTACAGGGCTTTTCTCCTCTGATATTCGTAGCATTGATTCTGGCTGGAACTTTCTCCTTATTACACTGCCCTAAGACAAGGAACCACCTGGCAGGGTCCCTTATGTGTATCATCACTATATAATCCTTTATTGCGGAGACGTGTGTAGCGATCATATAGAACACATTGTAGCACCACTATTACCATACATCAGATCCGGTCACGCCCGGATTAATACATTACATAAGACAAGACGAGTCAACTTACATTTCCTTTCTTTTAACATCCGGATTTCCTCTTCTGTCTGCGGGAGAATCGGAATGTTATAAAGGATGAGAATCAGAACGTCGCAGCGTACAGTCCATGCAGCAACGATATAGGACCATCTGTCCTGTATCTACAATCCCTCCACAACAATCCAACAAGAGAAAGTGATCAGCTCACCAGCTCCTTTATCCTCTTCCGGCGTCTCCCCGGGTTACTGAGGTGGCTCGTGAGGTCGAATATGGTTGGGACCGCGTTTTCCCGAAGAACCGTCCTGTATGGACTCTGAAAATAAGAATTAGGACATATATGTTACTAACAGGAGGCCACAATCATCATAGAATCACGGAAAGTTTTAAACAGGGAATCCCATCAGCGCTGCCAAGTGGTTAGGTTCGCCTCATCGAACCAAAACTGTGATAATACTTCAATGCTTCTCCATGACCCTCATTCAAAGTGTGCAAACGGCTGTAGGCCTATGTGGGGCGGGACGGCCGGAAAAATATCGGAGGTCACCCTTGTAAATTTTTCCAAAGGCTCGAGGGTAAAGATAGAGGGCGTTCTTTAATATTCACTCTTGAGCCACAAGTCGAAATCGTGTCAAGCTGCACTGACAGTATCGAGACGTGCAGGAGCTGGCTAATCTCGGGTTTCAACCCTAAGAGTTAGCACACGCTACCTCTATTTTCCAAGCCACAGCAAGCGGATATGAAGAAGAGTCACTATAATCCTCGAAAGTGTCGTGGCCACTTATCCACATCCGATTTAGGCTTCCTCTGAGTTCAGTTACCCTTCTCGGTATTTTCATATAAAGACCATGTTTATTCTCTCCAGTTCTACCTCTAGTTAGGAGTCACTTCTAAAAAATCAGTAAATTCTCCAATGTACCCAACCCTACGACACGCCCGCGGACTGGTAGGATTTTTGCCCAGCCATATTTCATATGGCCACAAAGAAGGAAACAGAGGTAGAAGTGTGCTTGCGGACATCACTTCTTAACAGGTCGAGAAGCTAAAACGATTTTCATTTGAGATTGAAAATCTTAGCTGAAGCGATGTACGACTGTCCCCGGCAATATTCCAGGTTTAAATCTCCATTTTTCGGTGATGGCATGATAAAATTCATGCATGAGTTTAACAAAGCGTCGTCATCGTAAGAAGAAGAAGAAACCAACAAACTCTTCGTGGAGGGTTGTTGGCGTCGTCTATATGCACTGATAAAGATAGATAGGCAATTGTTCTATCTACGCAACCTGTCCACTGGCCGTTTCCACCATGATTGGTAAGAACTGGGAGTTTGCCGCTTACTCTCTCACAGCTCCTAGCCGTACGCACCTTTACCAACACTCCAAGGATCTGTTACTGCTAAAAGCCGTCGGAGTATTATCCTGATTGAGCCCGCGAGCATCTCAAATCTCTCCTCAGAACTTCATCCCCGAGTGTGCGATAACTCGAGAAGAGGCAGGAATTGAAAGTTGTCCGGGGAGTGTAACACTCATCGGGATTTTTAAATTCCCGTCCTCAACGAAACATTCTGCTTTTCCCATCGAGCACGATCATCGAACAGACCCTTGAAGTTAGTTCCTTGTTTGTAACGCTCTTTCCTTCAGTCATAGCCTGAAAATCCTCTCAGATTCATCATGTCGACTCTGATTTCTTACATCGTGTTTATCTGGTGTGGTCGGTTTCTTGTAAGGGGGGGAGTCCACTCTAAAAAAAAAAGAAACAGAGGGAAAATACGATAATTCTACTTACTCTTTACAATAACAGTCAAAATTTTCCAAGGAGAAAAAAATACATTACCAACAAAAACATTTGTCTGCTTAAATTACACTTTGAGTAACCAAAATTTACAAATAACGGAAAAAAGTTTCGTTTGACTGTAAAGCAACCGATATGTGTTTTAAACACTAAACTGGCTATGATACAAACTAGTACAACTACTCCCTAGATTGTTCTTCCCCATATCTGAAAAGTTTCTAGATCCATTTGTAAAAATTGACTTACGTCAAACATATGCAATATCCAGGTTCTTCGCCTCTAGCCCGTGACCAGTACAATCCTATTCTACCACTGGACGTCCTCTGGATTGATTACATCCAATCCTGGTCTCCGTCCTTGTGCACGTTACACTATCTTTCTCTGCATTGTTTCTTGCACGCGGTTGCTATCTGTGTTCCATGCTCTGCTTACATGTAAGCATTTTAAAAAATAAGAATTAAACTTTCGAGATTTTTTAACAGCTTGTTTACCCCTTGGATTTTACTTATTGGATGCTGATTCCTGCCTTTTCTCCTAGGTTGTATTTCTACATCTTACAACGCTTCCCTTATTGTCTCCCCATGACCTGAAAGTTTCACCAGTCCATTTGTACAAATATGACCTCACTCTATGTAAATCCATGTTCTTTCCAGCCCCGCCGGCACCTCCTATTGAACAAGGGGTCACCGCTTTCTCTTCAGCCCCTCCACACTGTTTCCTACATCTGTGACCCCTCCTCCAATAATGAAAGCATGTGACTCGCTTTATAAGGTTGGCGATGGAGTGAGGGAGTTGAGAGAGGACTAGGTGTATGTGACTGGCTGAAAAGAAAACAACCCCCTCACCCCACCCCCCTTAGTACTCTCTTCGCGAGTCACACAGAACGCAATCACTCTTTTCATTCGTGGGCTGGAGGCACGGCTGAGCAGGAACAGGATGAATTTGTTACGAACACAGCTCGGGAGAGAAAGAAAATGATACGGGTTTTGGGTGTTTAAGATGACAGCTTTCCCTTTAAAACGCGATCTTAAATAAAAAATATTAGGTAAGAGTTGAGAATATTACTTGCCTGGTGGATAAAGTGCTCTGGCATGTGGAAAGCATGAGGAATGACTAGTAGATTAGCATCACTGACGCTAATTTAGGATCCTCTACCTCCATCAATATTAGGTGTATACACAGAGATGAGCCTCCGGCAAACGTGTGTTTTTTATATCTCATTCTCATATGGGCACGCCATTTGTCCTAGCTGCCAGTTACAGGCATGAACGTCGGCCAGACACGACCAAAGTCTAACTGACTATTCCCTGTGGGAGCCCCAAGTGTGGTGGAAAACAATCACATCATCAGCAATGGGAACCTGCCTCATGGTGCTGCATACTTGTCATTCGGCGTGTTCTGAGTTGCGTAATATTAATGGGGTCATTGTGATCAGAAGCTTACAATATCTAAATGTATGACATGTCTGGGTACAAGATGCGAGTGGGTAGGGAGGCATAGCCGTCGTGTCCTGCTCTGGTTGTGAATAATCTGTCTGTGCCTGCTTTGATCTTTTAGTTAATCACTGCGGTTTGTCTTACTCTCTCCCAGACGTGCATGGCCCAATGAAGAACTTCCTTCCCTCTTTTTACTTCTCGACTTTGTCTTGGCATAAATGTGGGCGCAATTTGATTAGATGTTTTCATTAAATAGGGGACGGGTTTGCTGGTGCTAATGTCTCACGAATGGACCCCCCGGAGGAGTCCTGACAGTACAGGGGCTACAGACAATTGGTCCCTGGTGTTATGCGAAATAACTTGTCTTAATGACAGGCGTCTCCCTTTTAGAGAATCATAATAAGAGGTCAGTACAGGACACAGCTATCCATAGTCGATTGTAGCAGGTGTGGCTAGGGAATCCTAGGATGTCAGACGCAAATATACCAGTTAGAAAGAAATCTACCATCCAAAAACCATCATGATAACCAAGGAAACAGCATGCAGGCACTGTGACGGTGGAATTAATCCACATTTATGATCCATTCTCTCATCCTCCTAGAATTATGCTAATGAGCTTCAAAAGCTGTTACACTGTGTCCCCTTAGCCCCTCTTGCTACCTCCGTTGCTGCCCCCCTCCACTGCCTGCCGTACGCACCATCAGATCCTTCTTATTCTTTAGCAGAATATTTAAAGTTGATTTGGAAGAGGAGGACATATGGTATAATAAATATTAAGATTACTACAGTCACGGTGACTGGATCCGGAGTAGTGCCCGTGGTTTATCATGCTAAAGGAAACCGTCACCACATTTTTCACAAATTCAGCTTGTGACAGGTTCTATAGAGCCTATTAACTAACAGACACCATTCTTTAGCAAAAATTTTTTCCTCAGAGCCCATAAGCCTCTAATAACCTTGCGGATATAGGAAATCTCTAAATAGTACCAGGGGGTGTGGCTGCCCTGGCTGACCCAGCAGCTCCAGCCCATGCATTATCCTAGCAATTGATGTCATGTGACCAGAGGTAACATCATGCCAGTCCTGTTATCCTCCGAACATTAGCAAATGTGACCCCCATGCTTATTGAGCTGAGCACATGAAATCACAACGGCCTACATGGAATTTTACGTCTCCCCCTTCATGGAGGCTGTTGTGCTGTTCATGTGACAGATACATTACATGGGGTGCAGTTTTTGAGAATGTTACTGAGGCTTTAAAGGGAACCTCAGATGATTCACCATGGTTCACAGGAACATTACTTGAATACGAAAAAGGCCATGGGGGGAGTTTTAAAACACAAAAAAACATGTGGTTGTTAACCGCAACGGTACGAAAAATTCGCTTTTAAAAACTGCCCTGGTCATTCGACCTTATATCAGCCCCACATTACTAGGGGTTTAATGAAATGTCTATTTGCTGCTCAATCTAATGGTCACTCAGCTATGTTGCTAACAGCGATTAATGAAAATTATTGTCACATTTTTGGCCGTGACTGAGAGAACCTTGTTTCTGTGATTTCCCCTGGATGATTGACCATTTAGCTGTAGAAGCGCCATACACTACGGTATACTCATTTGCAACATACATCTCAGGAAAACTTGAGGAAGCTGCTAGAGGAAATGGGTAAGGTATTTCAGAATCATGCAGCTCAAAAATACCCAGAATCCGTGAATACACTTCAGGCACCAAAAACTTTTTTTCTTCTCTTTGCTTTCCCAAATATTAATTCAGAAACATGAATGAATATGAATCATTGAAGGTTTCATGCGTTACTCCTGGGAAGATCCAAAGTAGGAGAGGGGAAGCATAAATGTTCCTGGGAAAAAAAAAAAAGTCTGCCTCTAGTGCCACCTAATAGTGTGCCTGTAAAAGCCTTGTGCAGCCAAAGGGTCAGCACGCGGTCATACCTTAGAGGGTGGGCAATGGCAGGTTCTTGTAATAATTGTGTCTATTTAAGCAAACAAAATTATCCAGTACCAAATGACGGCAACAATCCCCAAAAAACATCAGATAACAAGCTGGTCCGCCGACATTCTAGCATGGCCCCCCTCAGCGATATTCTTTGTATGGAGGTAGGTTTTGTGTCTATTATGTGCACTACACTAATGAACCCTAGAGAGAGACTCGTTAATAATCAGTGTATCTATTGCTTCCCACTAGTAGTAAAACAAGTCAACTTTAAAATCGTTGCTAAAACACCGCCTGAAATATACCGTCGATTAACAAGTAATCAAGAAGCAGTGAGGTCTTCTCTCTTCCTCTCTCCGTTGTCACAGGTTACCTCAGGTCATGTGATCATTTCCATCACTGGTAACGGAAATGGTTGAACGGCCACAACTTTCCTAAAATCCCATCAGAACCCCTCCTACAGAGAGCGGAACAGTTTTATGAGCAGTTTCCCCCGTCTTTTGAGGTCATGTGTTAGATTAGTTTCGGTTTTCGAGAGAGCCGTGTGTGGAACTACATACCAGCAGCAATCCTCTGATAGTAGTAACACAAGAGCCTTCAGGGACCGATACAGCAAGCCGGGGCGGTACATCGGAGAATGCGGAAGTGAGCCGCTACTGATGCTGGCTGAATCAGTGAAGTATACTACGACGATAGGTATTGATCTGTTGTAATCAGACTTGGGTTGTTCGTTAGTAAGCAGCCTCAAAGGACGATGGTGGTGAAAGAAACCGAATGCAGAATATAGGTATCGTAGAGACCGCGTCGCATAGAGAGTCAAGAGTCTGGGATTGTCGGGCACAGAGGAGAAAGAAAATGTCCTTACACCGCTGAGTCATTAGGCCAAATTGGGCTGCGTCGCCGCAGTAGCAGGGTTAGACGTCCCACTATCTTAATGTCGGCGCCAAAGGCGAGTAGGTGGGGGCCCCCTCAACTACACTGGTTCGCTGAGAACAGTCGACCTCTATAAACATCAACACAGCGGTTACGAAGCCGTAAGACGGGTTAGGGTCGACGGGTGCAATGTTAGGGTATGCCTCTGAGAGAGTGTAATCAGACTGTGTGTGTTATTTTAGTGCAGCAGGGACTGTGGATATATAGATTTCAAGGATCTCATTCTTCTCAGCGTGGCGACTGGGAGGGTTTTCTCCTGGAGAGTTGAGTAATCAAGACCTCTTGAGTTATCGCAGGAGGTAGAAACATGGATTTATATTTCAAGTATTACAGCTGTCACAGAATTCAATGGAATCAGCGTTACGCTCCTCACACTGCTGTGTCACTGTGCCTCTGTGAGTCGCATAATGGGCGTATTGGTTCCCCAGGAGAGATTGTGGTATCAAAACTTTTGTGTTTGGTGTTTGTAGAGAGCAGTAGAGGAGCGGACAATATGGAATTAACATATTTCAGTCTCGTTCTTCACGCACGTGTAAAGGATGTGCTACACTGTGTGTTCTTCTCGCATCTGGAGCCATGATAATTCCAAGAGAGCCAGAAGTAGAAGCAAGGACTGTGATATATGGATTCATTGAAGGTATGTGCTTCAAGGTTCGGCAGATGTTTGGATAGTCTCTGGGGAAGAGTCGCTTTTATGTGATGCATTTTGTGCTTGTTCGCATTGTCAGTTGACTGTATGAGTAGCGATGGCTTGATTGATTTTAAGACTGGTCTGTGGGGGTGTCCTCACACTGCTTGTTCTGTAATGTTGCTCTTTAACTCTGGGCTTGGCGAAACTGTAGATAAGGCTTTTGGAGAACAAAGCAATACTATTATAGAGCATCTCAATTCTCCGTGCACAATGGGAAGGCCACGCAGTGAGGGAAACGCTCGCTTGAACGAGAAGCATTCTCCAATCCTAGTAACACTGGATTCTTCATGTCGATGCGGAGTTTTGTCCCAGTATAGACAACACATGGACGGCTCCTCAGAGGAACTCTCGCCTCGTGTAACACATGTGGTCCGCAGCTGTGGGGCTGATGGTTGGGGGTGTCCTCGGGTATTCTCGATGTAACAGAAGATAAGTTTGTTGATGAGCTCCTTTCTGAGACTTGCTTGGTGGCTTTGTCCGGTCACTTTGCGCCAGGTAAGGTCAGAGACTTGGGCAAAAGTCCAATGGTGGTATGTCTCCTCGGTCCTACACCTGGGGCAGTCCCATCTATTATGAGTGGTATCGGTTTGTGGTTAAGGTCGGAGGGGTGAAGGCGCCTTCCTCCTTGATATACACGACCCTGTATGTCTTCCTCACCCATAGAACTCCAGGAATGTTCCTAGAAGAAGCAGAAATTCCGGATCATTCCCAACCCTTCCAGGGACGTCCCTAAACCCAATACAGCTAACGGCTCAACTAACTCTCGTCGCCACCCCATGAGCGCGCAGGAAGAGCATCCCTTTAATAGTGGGAGAAGACTGGGTTCTCGGGAAGACAACGCTTACCTTGCTGCGCGCCGCTCTTAGTTCCTGCCGGGAAATTCTCCTTCAGCGACTGCTCCACAGCGTCTGCGCTTCCCGCAGTGTCAAGATATGCAATTATATTAATAGGATATGCAGTAAATCAAAATACAGTTTCCCACAACACCCAGCGGGCTCGTCCTCGTACCAACCTCATTAGGTATATCTCTGCTGCGGGCTCAGATTGCCCAGTCCAACTATCCGGAGGAGATTCCGTCCCAATCTTGCCTCTCCTGACGGCGTTGTCTTAGTAGGGGTGTGGGGGGCGTACAGCTCTGGGGTGCCAGGCCGTACAGTGCTATACACCCTCCATGTCGACGGAATGATTTGGGGTCCGGGAGGAAACTGTGCTGTAATTCAAACCCCATTTCCGCGGCTCGCGCGTAAACAGGAAATATGTGCGAGCGCGTCACAAAAACCGCATCTTATTAAGGCGCCCGGATGGTTTTCAGTTGTGTACGGTATAATGTTTACTGTTTTAATAATTGTATCATTCCCTGTTAACTAGAATTGCGGAGGGGAACAGGCTGGTAGCACCGACGATTGGAGTTTTAAATACTATTTAAGGGACTTTCTGTGACTTATAATCAACTTAAGAAAATGCAATAATTCAGTAGAATATAATAGCAGATAACCTCATTACATCACTACGCCCACAGGTCCAGATGATTGTCACAGCTTATCTCCTCCTCCCTTCCGCATGACCTGTCCTCTATATAGATAACACTGACCATCATTACATCACTACTGGACAATATAGATCGATGTCATCACAGCTTATCTCCTCATCTCCCTGTACACACTGTGACCTTATATAGATAACACTGACCATCATTACATCACTACTGACATAGAGGAATGTCACAGCTTTATCCTCCTCCCTCCCTTGTACCAGAGCCTCTTATAGAAGAACACTGGAACCCATCATTGATCATCACTACTGACATAGATGTCATAGCATCTCTCTCCTCACCCTCCCTGTACAATACCTTATATAGATAACACTGACCCATCATTACATCACTACTGACAATAGAGATGTCACAGATTATCTCACTCCACCTCCCTGTACAATGACTCTTTATAGATAACAGGACCCTATTACATCATACTGACAAAGATGATGTCCAGTGTATCCTCCCCTCCCTGTACATACCTTATTATAGATAACACTGACCCATCATTACATCATACTGACAATAGATGATTGTCACAAGCTTATTCCTCCTCCCTGTACAATGAACCTCTATATAGATTAACCACTGACACACTCATTACATCATACTGACAATAGCTGATTTTTGTCACAGCTTATCTTCCTCCCCTTCCCTGTACAATGACCGCTATATAGGAACCACTGACCCATCAGTACCTCATAATGACATAGATGATGTCACACACGCTTATCTCTCCCCCCCCTGTACAATGACTCTATATAGTAACACTGACCCATCATACATCAATACTGACATTAGATGATGTCAAGTTTTTCTCTTATTCCTCCCTCTCCCTGACCATGAAACCCCTATATAGATTAACACGACCGAATCATTACATCACTACTCGACAATAGATGATGTCACAGCTTATCCCTCCCACTCCGGTACAGTGACCTCGATCGTATAGAAAACCCTGACCCATCATACATCACTATGCCAATAGATGATGTCACCGCTTATCTCCCCCCCTTCCTGTAACAAATGACTCATATAGATAACACTGACACATCATTTTACAATTCATCTACTGACAATAGATGATGTAACAGCTTATCTCCTCCCTCCTGTACAATGGACCTATATATAGATAAACTGACCATATCATACATCACTACTGACAATAGTGATGGTCACAGCTTATTCCTCCCACTCCCTGTACAATGACCTCTATATAGATAACACTGAACCTCATTACATCACTACTGACAATAAGCTGATTCTGTCACAGCTTATTCTCCTCCCCTCGTGTAAATGACATCTATATAGATAAAACACTGACCAATAATTCATCATATGACAATAGATGATTTGTAACAGCTGATCTCCTCCCCCTCCGGTACAATGACCTTAATAGATAACAGGACCCCATTAATTCCACTAAATGACAAGAGATGATGTCACAGCTATTTACTTCCCCCTCCCTGTTCCGAGGACTCCTCGAGATAGATTAGTAACACTGACCATCATTACATTCACTACGACAATAGAGTCCCAGCTTATCCCTCCCCCTCCCTGTACAACTGACCTCTATATAGATAAACATGACCCATCATTACTCACTACGGACAATAGATGAGGTCACAGCTATTCCTCCCCAACACTGTACAATGACCTCTATATGAGATTTTTGAAAAACACTGACACCATCATACATCACTACTGACAATGAGTCACAGCTTATCTCCTCCCCTCCCTGACAATGACCCTCTATATAGTCACACTGACCCAATCATTACATCACTTACGGACCATAGCTGATGGTCACAGCTTATCTCCTCCCCCTCCTTGTACAATGACCTCTATATAGCGACCAATGACCCATCATTACATCACTACTGACAATGATGTCAA
This sequence comes from Engystomops pustulosus, assembly GCA_019512145.1. NCBI lineage: Eukaryota > Metazoa > Chordata > Amphibia > Anura > Leptodactylidae > Engystomops > Engystomops pustulosus. The sequence continues at coordinate 162,798 of WNYA01000227.1, read as the reverse complement.
AGCTTATATCCTCCCCCTCCCGTACAATGACCTCATATAGATATAACACTTGCTCAGCATTACATCAATACTGACATAGATGATGTCACAGATTATCTCCTCCCTCACCTCCTGCCTAAAATGCATCTTATAAGTAACATGACCCAATATTAAATCACTCTGACATAGACGATTGCCAGCGTAATCTCTCCACCTCCGTACAATGTCCTTCTATAAAGATAACCACTGACCCATATTACATCATACTGACAATTAGTAGTGATTGTGTCACAGCTTATCTCCTCCCCCTCGTGTACATGCTCTTAGTATAGTACACTGACCCACCCCCCCCCCGCGTCAGATTACATCACTACTGACAATAGATGATGTCACAGTTATCTCCTCCCCTCCATGTCAATGACTTCTAATAAGATAAATCACTCTGGTAACTATATCTCATCATCGTAGGACCTAATGTAACACGACCCTCAGCACTATGACAATAGATGTCAACAGCTTATCTCCTCCCTCACTCCTCCCTGTTATACCTCCCTAGGACTTCACACAAGAGTACCGGTCCATGCATGAGGCTGCTCTAACAGATATCCCTAAATGTTCGTCACAATGAAGATTTAAGCGAAGATGGCCACCCCAAACTTGGTAGAATACAACAAGAGGAAAAAAATTATATATAAATCAGAATATACACAATTATATGCAAAAAAATGGATTTTGTACAACATGTATATATAGTATATTCCATTTTCAATCATCTCTGGGAACCCAGTTTGGGAAATGGACCTATAATCGATATATTTTTTAATTTTCACTTCCAGAGAAACACTCCTTGAGGTTGGTTTAAGTACAATGCAGGTTTGAAAGAGCTTCGACATTTTTTTTCGCTCACATTAATTGAAATAATATTCTTGTGGGTTCTTCTTGGCCACGTCTCATGAAATTAGTTTTTTTTGCCACAGTATGTTCAAATTTATTTCTAATTTCTCTCTTTTTTATTTACATTTATTATCATAGAATTTTGGCACAATCAACTACCAAGTACATTTCCAAGCAGTTTATCCTATTCATTATGCCCATTAATGGCTGTGTTGTTATTTTGCTCTTACTACAAGTTGTGTACCCAAGATTTAATCATCCACAACAGGAAAACTATAAGTTGCATAATAAAAATTCTGGTGTGCTGTGAAGCACAGCTCTGCTTCATTTCACCCCCACTCACACACACAAAACACACACAGGCTCCGCTTACATTCACCTCCACTACCACACAACACACACAGCCTCCGCTAAATTCATCCCTCAACACACACCAACCAAGCTCCGCTACATGCATCATCCACTCACACATCACAAAGCTCCGAGACCTTCATCCTCCACCCCACACCACACAACCACACAGTTACCGACTACCATTACTCCCTCCACTCACAACACGTCCTACATTCCCACCACACACACACAGCTCCGCCTACATTCATCCTACCACTCCACACACAACCGTACATTATCACCTCACCTTTCATCACACATCACAAACTCCACTCAACACACAAAACCACATCCGCTACATTCATCCCTCCACTCACACCACACGCTCCGCTACATTCATCCCGCCATCACACACACCACACACAGCTCCGCTACATTAATCCCTCAACTCACACCCACACACACAGGCTCCGCTACATTCATCCCTCACTCACACACACACACAGAGCTCGCACATTATCCCTCCAATCACACACACACACAGCTCGTACATCATCCCTCACTCTACACACACACAGCTCCGCTAAATTCATCCCTCCAATCAAACACACAACACACCACACAGCTCCGCTACATTCATCACTCACACACACACCACACCGCTTCGGCTTATTATCATCCACTCACACACACACACCGTCCGCTACTTTCCTCCTCAATCACACACACACACAGCTCCGTAAATTCATTCAATCACTCACACACACACACACCGCGCCGCTACATTCATCCCTCCCAATCACACACCAACACAACACACACAAAACACAAACAGCTCCGCTTACATTCAATCCCTCCAATCACACACACACACACAGCGTCCGATACATTCATCCCTCACACCAAACACACAGCGCCGCCGTACATTCATCCCGACACTCACACCACAGCTCCGCTACCATTCTCCTCCACTCACACACACACAACAACAGCTCACTTCATTTCATCCCTCCCACTGCAAACACACACAGCTCTGCTTTTTAAACCAATTCATCCCTCCACCACACACAGCACGCTAAATTTCATCCCTCCCACACACACAGACACCGTACCATCATCCCCCACACCCACACCAGCCCGCTACATCCATCCCTCCACACACCACCACAGATCGCTACATTCATCCTCACCACCAACACAGCTCCGTACATTCATCCCTCCACACACACACCAGCTCCCGCCTACATTCATCCTCCA